>JALBZD010000126.1:0-60013 GCA_038050675.1 Globisporangium cylindrosporum | reverse complement strand
CCCCCCCCCCCCCGTCGTTCGGTGACGGGGTGTTGATATCCTCGATCGGGTCAGCACTATTCTCAGCCAGCATCTCCGCTGTCTCGTCGATGAGCGCGGTGGCGGACTCCTCGACGGCAGTGGCCACCTTTGGCTCATACTCTGTTTTCAGCACATACTTTCCGTATCTCCACAGCTGTTGGATCTGGGTTTGCTTCGCGTAGCCGACAGAACGAGCGATCTCCAGTATTGGCGACTCGACAGGGTTCGTTCGCACAATCCACCATGCGAGCGCGAGCATCTGGGATTGCGTTGGTTGGTCATCTTGTTGGCAATTTCGGAAATGAAAAAGCTTATGGAAGACAACATGGTCATCGACCCAAATTTGTAGCGAACCTTGCGTCCCTTTAGCGGCCAATATGAAAAGCATGTCTTCTGCAACATGCAGATCCTTATTTTCTCGAATTCGGCCGGTATTGGAGGGGTCTAATAACCAGAGCGAAGCTCCTGATCGATTTTTCTGATGCGATTTGGTTCAAAAAATTGAAAAAATGTCGGGTATGTGGTCCACTCCAGCGATGTCAAATCTGACTTTCGGTTGTTTTGGGGTATGCGTTTTGCACTGCGTGCCGTCGCAACACGAAAGTACACACGGATCGAATGCCGCATGCCACTCTACACCACTGCACGCAATACATTAGATGAGAACGCATGCAGCACTCGTGAAAGCAAGCAACGAAAATACATACAACCTCGTACTAGTACTTGGAAGTATCTATCCAATACGGTTGCGTTCTCTGGTCTTTTGTCTTGTGAGAGTAAATTCCGAGATAGACAGACTTAATCGACCCCGGTATTTTCACTATCGAAATGATTTTGTTGTTTTCGCGCATCGTCCACTTGGTCGGTCGTTTGGTCGGTCGGAAATCGCCTCTGTGCCGTCGTGTGCCGACGTTTGGCACCTTTGTGCCGCCAATCCGCTCTCTCTGTGCCGACATTTCGGCGCCGCAGTGGCAAATAGGCACAAAAAGTGCCAAAATTCCCCAGGCTACCAGATCACAACCGGACCGGACGATCGAGAGGAAGCCAGGTACGAGGAAGGTGTCTTGGGGCAACCACCGGCAGTCGCCATGCACGTGCCTGTGAAGACGACTCCGTCAGTCGGTCAGTCACTGTGTTTGTGCGTGCGTGTGCGTCCGTCATTAGCACCGTCGCCATTGTCTTCATCACCGTCGGGGCAGCGGATCATCCATTTGTTAGTGGGACTGAGTTGGGAATTGCTGCCTCGTCGTGGCTCTTCTTCCTTTTTTTGGTTGAGGAGGGACGCGAGACGAGCAGATGATCAGATGACAAGGCGGTGGATGCTGCTGTTGCTGCTGCTATCGGTGGTGGTGGATGTCCTGGCTGCCTCTATGAGAACCCTCGTGTCTGTATGTGCGCATTGTGCTAACATGGTGCACTGTTGTGTGTGAATGTGCAGCAGGACCTCGTGTTGTGTACTGTTTCAAAGACACTCTTTTGTTGTTGTTGCGAGCGATGTCGACGACGATCTTGGTGGAGCAGCCGCAGCCGCAGCCACCATCCCATCCAGCGGCGGCAGCGCCGCCATCTTCAGCAGCGATAGCGACGAACGCCTCGACTCCGAGCGCGGGCTCAGCAGTTGCATCCCCGCCACCGCCACTACCGCCACTCGCGAATGATCCGGTGGCGGACGTGAGCATGGACGCTCCGGTCAAAACCAGTGACAAAGCGAAGGGATCTGAATCCCCACTGCCGCCACCGCTGGCCTCGCCTCCACAGGCCAAGACTGAGGTCGTAGTTGAAGAGGCGAATGCGACTACTGTTGCTGTATCTATTGGTGAACCACCGCTTGTAACGAAGGATCAGGACATGGTCCTGGAGAACGTTGAGTCCAACGCTGCACCGGAAGCCAAGAAAGAAGAGACTGGCAGTAGTGTGGAAGTTCAGTCCCAGCCGCCACGCGAAGGCACGACCCGGAAAGCGCAGCTGTCGCTCGCGCAGAAGCGCTTGGTCGTGCAGATCCAGTTTGTCGAGAACGCGCGCAAGAAGATCGAGGACGAGTCGCATCCGGACATGCAGTCGCGATTGCGCAAGCTCGAGCGTGAGCGTGACGCGCTCCTTGAGCGTGCGAGGCTGCGCGACGAGTATTTACGACACTCAACATCGGTCATCTTTGCATACGAGTGCGACGAAGCGACGAGCGAGTTCGAGATGAGCTGCGAAAAGCTCCGTCAGGACATGCTCGAGGAGATCCACCACGAGATGGAGATCATCAATGACCAGCGCAATGGTGCCGCGTCCTCAGGTGAGCGTGAGTACACTTGTGTCCTTGTGGGGAGATTTGTGCTTGGATGAACAAATCGATGTTGGGGTATACTGACCATTGCATTCGACTACTCGTTTACCTACCACAGCTCGGAAGACGACCCGCAAGACGCGAAGTACGCGTACAAAGAATGGCGAGAAGGAGCCACTGGGAACCTCGGCGTCCGGCTCGTCGTCGTCATCGTTTGCGCTCGACACGGCGCAGAAGATCAAGAAACGCGTGGGCAACGTCTTCCAGCCGCTCGAGAAGAAACTCGCGCAGTCCGAGGTGGATTTCGATCTCCGGGAGCTCAACGGGATCTTTGAGTCCTCCAAGAAGCGCCGCATGGAAATGCCCGGTACGATTTCTTTGTTTGCACACGTGTGGGGATACTGGCCGTGGCGGCGAACTAGCTAGTTATTCATCATTGCCTGACTTGTTGTGTATCCTTGAAATCAGTCTCGGAAGACTTGCCGGTCGTCAAGTACCATCGCGGCAAGCTGCTCTACCGCGACTGGGTCTTCCAGGAGGGCGACGACGTGTTTGTGCAGCACCACGCGTCCAGTTCCGGGTACATTGCGATCATCGCCGCGGTGACGTCCACCGAAGTGTTTGTGCTCACGGAGAAAGGCAAGTACTGCCGCCTCGTGATCGTGGACTTACGGCAGGGCCGTGTTGGGCTGAGCACACTCACGCACGAGCAGAGCGCCGCGCTGGCAGCTCGGGAAGAGCGCGCGCACGCCGCTGCGAGTTCCTAGAAGAAGAGTGAGAAGTTGATGAGAAAGGATGTTGAGGAGAGGATGATAATGATGACGATGATGAAGCATGTTTTTGATTTAAAAGAAAGGCTTGGGCTGTTTGAGCTTTTGCTTGTTTCTTTGGCTGTATTGATCATCCTCTTTCGTGTTATCAAGCAGTAGTTTACTCTTTCGCAGCAGCAGCCTCCTTTGCGCGCTTCTCTGCGAGGTACTTCTCCGCCGCCGCGATGCGCTTGTCCTCCTTGTCGGCGTACGTCTCCGGCACTGCGAGCCCCACGCGCTTCGCGGATCGGTTCACGATCTCTTGACCCGAGAGCTTCTTCTCGGCGCCGGCATCCAATTCCCACAAGAACTATGAATAGAGGTGGAGTAGAAGTGCGTCAGTGGTCACCAATGCGTTCAATTGATGAGAGAGGCCAAGAGAGAGAGGATGATAGTGGGACTATGACGTACCCGCTGCTCCTGGACGCCGTTGAGCATCATGAGGTAGTCGGTCGCTTGCGAGCGGTAGGCGCGCATCTTGTCGCGGTTCGTCTCATGTTGGCGCGCGCGGTACTAACATGCAAAGGCAATAGACGGAGACACTTGTCAATCAAAGCCACCTGCATGAAGAGCCCACACGAGAGACTGAGATACTTCTAGTCGCACCTGCGAGAGGATCTGCTGGGACCACTGGCACGTGCGGATACTCTTCTCAGAGCTGCGCTTACGCGTCACGCGCAGCAGCTCGCGCAGGTTCTTGACGACCTCCGTCTTGGAGCCGATGCGCAGTCCGCCTCTCGTTGCCATTATTTCTGTCTGCTTGTTTGATTTGCTTGATACAGGTTGCGAATGCGAGCATTCTTGCTCGCTCGCTCACACACACCACAGAGACGAAATCAACTCGCTCGAATCCTGAATTGAAGGGACCCACACTATTTAAACATATGGTGTGACCCACATCATGATGAAACAAGGTGGGCCATGTAACTGGCTGTTTAGAAACGCTCTGAAACAGGGCTGTTTGTGATTTCTGACTTCAAGACTGAACTTGCTTTGGCAAGTGGATGGAAAGCTTTCGGCAATGGAGCAGGGAAGCATCGAAATCAACATGGCTGCACCACCTCTCTCCTTCACAATCTTCAGATCGTCCGTCTGCACGCAGTTTGCTTGTGGTGCCAGGAGATATGGCAGGAGATGGGGTTGTTGGAGCTTTCTTGTTCCAGGACTCAACAACCCGACACAGATTTCGTTTGGCACATAATAACTTGCGCAGAGCTGCCTGTAGATACGAGCTGCCAACTTTACGCTGCAACAGCGACACCGATGCTCCAATAGACATGTTGTATTCACAAAGAGGCCGCACACCGTATACGCACACGGCTGCTTGTTCATTCCAAGTGGTCCAGCATCCCTCCTGTCCATAGGACATGTTGAAGGATTACGAATCGCCCAAAGTGCGATTCGTAATCCTCTTCTAGATGGCGTCATCATCGCGCGAGCGACAAAAGTATTTTTGGTCGCTCTGAAAAGCTGACTTGAGGTTTGTATGAAAATTGAGCTTACCATAAAAAAAATTGGACCAATCAATTTTCACACAATCCTCAAGTCAGCTTTTCAGCTAAAAATGTTTCAGTAAAACTGCAGTTTTTCCTGTGTGCTGATTGGCCAAATCGCCATCCCTGACCGTCAACAACCTTCACCCCTTCAAAACCGTCGCAGGACTTGTACCCGCATACCCTCTACAACCCGATCGCATATCATCTTTTGCAATAAATGCAATTGCGCCTTTTCAAAACCTCCAAATATGAATACATCCGGTAGTGTGGCGTGGGAGTGATGGTCTCCAGGCGTCTGCCGACCACGAGATTACGATTCCGACGTCTCTCTCCGCTGCTTGCCGCGCCGCCATCGCCGCCGTCGCTCGCTGATCACTGCCACACACACGTCCGCAAGTCCGCAGCATTCGCGGTTCTTCTCCAGCAAGCAGCAGCGTTACCCTCCCTCTCCTCCCCCCGTAATCAGCAGCACGCGCGCTTTCAGTCGACAGCGACCCTTGCATCTGTCCGCATCCTCCCCCAAGAGCTCATTTCGCGTTCCTTCACACAGCACGACGATGACCAGCACCGCTTCATCCTCCTCTAACGGCCACGCCAACGGCAACGGCGCCGCCGCCCACCACGGGCTCGCGCGCAATGTCGGTACCTCCTCGATTGAAGACGCGATCGTCGCGATGAAGGCCGGCAAGTTCGTGGTCGTCATGGACAACGAAGACCGCGAGAACGAAGGCGACCTAATCATGGCAGCCGAGTTCGCCACTGAGGAATCGGTCGCGTTCATGCTGCGCCACACCACGGGCATCATCTGCGTGCCAGCGCTCGCCGAGCGCATCAACGAGCTACAGCTGCCACTCATGGTCGAGAACAATACGGAGGTGCACAAGTGCAAGTTCACGGTCACGGTCGACTTGAAAGAAGGCAACTCCACGGGCGTCTCGGCTGCCGACCGCGCGCGCACGATCCGCGCATTAGCCGACTCGAAAGTACAAGCCCAGGCGTTCAACCGCCCCGGTCATATCTTCCCGTTGCTCGCGATGGACGGTGGTGTGCTCGTGCGCGCGGGCCACACGGAAGCTGCGACGGACCTGTCGCGCCTGGCCGGTGCCAAGCCAGTTGGCTACATTTGCGAAATGAACGACGACATGGGGCGAATGATGCGCCGCCCGCAGCTGGAGGAGTTCGCGATCAAGTACGACCTGCCGCTGATCACGATCTCGGACCTGATCCGCTACCGCGTGCGCACGGAGACGCTGGTGACGCGCCGCTCGAAGAAGGACGCGTCGGTGAGCAGCCAGGTGGTGACGCCGCACGGTCAGTTCGCGGCGTTCGAGTATGAGTCCGTGATCAGCGACTCGCAGTCCTACGAAGTGCTCGTGTACGGCGACGTGGCGCAGCAAGCGAATGTACCGGTGTACTTTGTCGAAGAGGGTTTTGTGCAGAGCATCAACGCGCAGTGGGCACAGAAGCACGTCGTGAAGCACGGTGCGGGCATCCTTATTTACGTGAACGACTCGAAGAAGCTGCTCGAGATCTCGGGCAAGCTCATGGCGCGACAGAGCATCTTCGGTATGGGCATGCAGATTGCGCGGGACCTGCAGGTCGCATCGGTGGCGCTGCTGTCGACCGAAGACAAGTTCGCGTTCGACCCGCAGGGCTTTGGCGTCAAGGTCACGGACGTCGAGCGATTGGCGATCCCGTCGCAGTGAATGTAGCGAATGATGAGAATTATTAGTTTTTGTTAGTTTTTACATAGTAGCCTACAGCGAACGAGAGAGAGATGAGATGAGATGAGATGAGCATGCATTATGCATTATGCATTGCAGCCAGTCAGTCTACTAGCTCTGCGCAACGAAAGCAATTGACAAGAATGCACCACACAAACCGAATAGACAAAATTTCATAAACGACGATTGCACTGTGAAGTGAAGCCAATGCACAAGTAGACAGAAGGGCTATTGACATTTAGCAGAACCACAGCAAGATGTCGAAGCTCGGCTAAGCAATGCGCAATGGCAGGTGGTGAAAAGTGATGCCCTATGCCATGTTCAGGTGCGATCTCCTACTTCTTGTGGCGCCCACACGGCTGTCATGGACCAGAAGGATGGGTGTTTCGACAACTCCATGCTCTCTCATTCTCTCGGACATTTGCTGCTGCTCGCCGATTCAGAGAATCACGCTCGAATAGTTCCTGTTGACTATGAGCGACGACATGTGTGAGAACACGCTGCTGCGCACGGAACCTCTCTCTCTCTCTCTTTCTCTCTCACACACACACACCTCGGACAACGGCGCCATGATCCATCTCGAGTGTACGCTCATCGCCTTTCGGATCTCCACGCCTTCCAAGCTCAAATTACTCAGTATTGAGAGCATCTTCCGCAAGTCGACGCGCGATGCACTTTCGACCGCAACCATGTGCAGCAAGGAACAAAGTAAATACTGGCATGCATGAGACCAGCAGTCAGTACACTTTGCTCATGATCTTTGGCGTTGTGAGCGGCGCTCCGCTCGGAGTCGCAAGCAATGCCCAGGAATTGTGGCACATGTTGAAGTGGGCAGAAACCTATAGCATTGCATTGGTGCTGGCATTGCATTGCTGCAGCATTGCATCGGTATTTAAATTGCATTGTTGAAGCATTGCATTGATATTTTTGCATTGTTGATCTGTATTGCATTACTATCACAGCAATGCAATTGATTGTTTTCGAACCGACCGACTATCCAACACCCCCTCAAACTCAACTCAGTCATGCTCAAGTGGCTGCCTGACCTCCACACTCTTCCGAGAACGCATCGTGTTTCTTGATCCCCCTTCCACGCCAGTCGTTCATGGATACTGACTGTCTGACTGTACTGTCGTCTGGCTGACTGTGAGCGTGCTGCTGCTGTGGCTGGTTGCTGCTGATGCGGCGTATGTTTTCTGGTTCTGACTGGTCTCCAAGCTTACGTCAAGGTTCAGTTCACAAGCTTTCCTCAATAGAAGACTCTCCAATACTCTATCAATCAATCATCCTGTATAAAACAATACACGAGTCACGTGATGGGTCAGGCAATAGCTGCTATTATTAACATTCATTACCTTATAAACCTTTGTGAGTGAATAATTTCGTACTTAAGTGCGACCCTCCCTCGCTTCCCTGAGACTTCACCTCACACACCACTCGCAACGCACGCGGGCATTCGTCAGCTCTCCCATCCTTGCCGAGAGAGAGAGAGTTCGCGCTTCTTCATCTTCCTCCCGCGTCACACAGACACAAGGCACACGCTTTGCGCTCCTGTCTGCGAGAGCGAACGAACGCGCAGTCGGCACTTTCCCCGGCACTCGGCGTCTTCCTCCCCGCACCCCTGCTTTCGACTCGTGCTCTCCGCGCTTCAATCGGCTGCAAATTGACCAAGCTAGCGACCCCTTTGCCCTTCCATTCTTTCTGTAGCAAACACAGTCGAAAGCAAGGCAGGATGCTGCGAAGCGTGCGCATGGCGACGCTGGCGCTGCTCGCGTGGACGTGTACGACCAGCGTGGTGCACCAGAAGAGCGCGCTCGTGGACGCCAAGATCGACCCGAACGACAAGGGCGATCCGCTCTTCCCCGACGGTCACCCGAACATCACGTACCTCACAGACGACAACTGGGACACGTGGATGGAGAAGACCGACAAGCCCTGGCTCGTGGACTTTTACCACCCTTTGTACGTCCATGCTGCTGCTGTTCTATGTGTCTGTGTGTGCGTATGCTTGATGGATAATGGGTACGTATCAGGCTAACGAACAGATGGGGGGATCTATTCTATATGTATGTATGTAGCTGCCCGCACTGCAAGCAGTTCGTGCCATCGTTCCTGGAGATCGCGGCGTACTATAAGGAGAAGGGCAACATTTACGTGGGCGCGATCAGTTGCATGGACCACGTCAAGTGCCGTCGCGTGGGCATTAAGGGGTTCCCGACGCTCATCACGCTCAACTTTGACAAGACGCGTCCGAAGCTCGAGAATAAGCGCGTCGTGGGCACGCACACGGTGCAGGAGGTCAAGGACTACGTGGACAGCGTCTTCCTCGAAGCCAAGATCAACATGACGGGCACGCAACCGCCAAAGGACGGCAGCCAGGCCATGGCGCTGGTCACGAAAGAGCCCGAGGTGAAGCCCGGCGAGCAGCTCCGCAAGGAGCTCTGGGAGGAGTCGACGCTGCCGATGAACCAGACGACGCGCATTCAGGATGCCGGCTCGGCGTTCATCTTTGGCTTGAAGCAGGGCGTGTTCATGGGCCGCGAGGTGCTCGAAGATGTGGAGCTGGACGCGCTCAAGAGCTGGCTCAAGATGGTATCGCAGACGTTTCCCGGCTCGATCAACCGCAAGATCATCAAGAAGCTCACAGACCGCGTCGAGCCGATCGCGCTGCTGGACTTTGACACATTTGACGCCATCGTGAAGGAGTGGCAGAAGACGACGGTGTTTGACTTTGAGTTTGAGGAGTCAAAGCGCAACTTTTCGGCCGCTGCGCACGTGCCCGAGTGGCAGCGCGTGCCGGATCTGTTCCTGGGCGAGGGCAACTCGTACCGCTCGTGTGCGCTGTACACGTGCGGCCAGTGGAACATGTTCCACATGCTCACGATGAATCCGCCCGAGACAGACGCCCGCAGCGCGGAGCTCATGGTGTCGGTGATCGCGTCGATCCGGCGCTTCGTTAAGCACTTCTTTGGCTGCGTGCAGTGCCGCGACCACTTTCTAGAATACAACACGCTCGAGCGCGTCAAGTCGATCTCGAGTGCGGAGAACAAACCGCTGGCGCTCAAGCGCTGGCTCTGGGAGATGCACAACGCGGTGAACAAGCGCGTGATGCACCCGCTGTGGCCCAAGCCCGAGGTGTGTCCGACCTGCGGCCACGAGGGCAACTGGGAGCTCGTTGAAGTGGACAAGTGGCTCGGCAGCCAGTACGCATTCCGCGAAGTGCACGTGCCGCCAATGACGGAGGCGCCGACTGAAGCGCCGACGAAGGCCCCCGAGGCGACGAAAAAGCCGACGGACCAGGCGTTACGCAAGGTTGACGCGAACGGCTTGCCCGTGTACAAGCCCAAGGACGCCGAGATGGGCATTGAGAACCACGCGAATACCAAGGAGCTCGTGCAGAACGCCGTGGTGATCGACGCGAAGACCAAGGCGGACACGCAGGGGCTCCAGTCGGTGCGCGCGCCGCAGGTGTCGCTCTTTGCGTGGTACATTTTGCCGATCGCGGCGGTCGGCGCCTACCTGCTCTTTGTGCGCTCGCGCAAGAACGCCAAGCACAAGGGCTACCATCGTCCAGGCGCCGAGTAAGTAGCGCGCTAGCGATCGAAGAGTGCTGCTGTCGCATGCGTGCGCCTGGCAGTGAGAAGAGAGAAACGAATGTTTGGTTTGCATCTCTCGTGTCTCCATACTTGACGTTGTTGAAGAAAATAAATACCATTGCATTCGTGTTGATATTATGTCTTCTCCAAGTGTGCCATTTTTTATGAACCTTACCGTAAAGCTGAAAAGAGCCATTTATAGTATGGCGCATAATAACAGCATGCGTCACCTTCAAATCATCAGCACGCAGCACACGCTGGGAACGCACAGCACCATCCACCGGCATCAAGCGCGATTTACCCTCGCATTCAACAAGCATCAAGCGCGATTTACCCTCGTATTCAACAAGCATCCGCGCTTCAAGACCTCTGCATGGTACGAAAGAACGCAGATTACGAGGAGGACTACGTCAGCTTGCACCAAGCACTGCGCGTCAACAAGACTCGTCGATGCTTGGAGCTCCGGCGTCGAGATCGATGGAGTCTGTTCTTCCCTGTTTCTAGATGAGAATGATTTGTTCAGTGAAGCAGTTAATCGTGATGTATTCGCTTCGATTTTGGTAGATGGGGTCAATTCTTCTTCTGAACCAGAGGAAATGAGGGGCTCAACGGCGGCGAGCAGTAACAGAATTGACCGAGACTTCCAGGGCGAGTTGCTTCCTTCGTCTCTCCTAACGCTTTCTCAATCCTTGAGTGGAAACCAACGTCCACTACTTTGTATTGTTTGTTGAAACGAACCCCCAACTTGTTTCAATGGGTTTCTTTGATAGCTCTCTAAATAGTCGAGAAGTTTGTCCTGCTCAAAGCAGAAACTTCGAAAGGAGCCTTACAGAGACGCTACTCTGGTGGCCGCAGCTATGCTGCTCGGATGTGGAACTTCTGGTGCACGCTGCCATCGTCGCACGTGAGCAGCGAGAGCGCGGTCTCTGCTGCGAACCAGCCACCGCCGTCGTCCACGCAGAGTTTTCTGTTCAGAACACTCTGGAAGACCTTGGACACTGCGTCGTACACGAACTTTTGGGTCGAACTCAGCGGATCGCAGCGCTCGAGTCTCAAAATCTGCAAGAGCTCAAAATTGGTGGTGGTCGAGGAGGTAGTAATCACAGAAGTCTTTTGACCATTCCTGCTGCTCCAGCACAAGCCCGTCTTCATGGGGCCTCTGACCATCTGGAGCTCCTTGTCGTACTGGAAGATCTGCTTTGCTCGGGGAGCTCTCGAGTCACAGGGAAGCAGCCTGAGCTGAAAAGCGTCAGCATCATCTTGATCATTGGAGCTCAGGTTATTCTCCACCGTGTCGACGCAGAGTCCTTTGTAGATGGACTCAACCACGAACGCCTTGCCGAATGCCAGAATCGTCGCTGGTGGGACACTGAAGAGTGAACTCTTCAGCACGATCTGGAACTGCTGATTGCCAGACGCCAAATCGCACTCGATGAGACGGAACTCGGACTCTCCAGCTAAGTACCCTCCGCCATCATCAAGACACAGATTTGGCTTGGTCGAGCTGTGGACCATCATCGCAAAGTCGTCGTAGACAAAGCGCTGGTTGGAGCTCTTCACATCACACAGCGCCGTCTTGACGGTGCTCTTGGTTTGCTGCGAGTTGTCGTCCATGAGCCTACTTCCGTTGTCGTCCAAGCACAGCGCGGTATCCGCTGCGCTTTGAATCCAGTGCGTGCGCGCGTTGTACGTGAAGAGCTGGTTCGTGTTGCTGGGGCTGCAGCTCACAACCTCAACTTTGCTGCTGGTTCCTCCCAGGCAGAGGTTGTATTTCCCGAGGCTTCGTAATAGGAATTGCTGGTCCTCGCTCTCCAACACTGGATGTTTGGGGTTTACATCCGTGTCTGCAACTGGAACTAGCTCAAGTCGTTCGCGATCTGGGGACGGGTCGCAAGCGCTTAGCGTTGCTACAAGTCCTTGGCTCTCTGCTTTCTTGCCAACCGACGCTTTCTTTGGCTTCGAGTTTGCTGCTGCTTTCCCAGCGCTACTAGTGGCCATGCAGAGACCCAGGTGCGTACTGCGAAGCACAGAGGTTTCCGAGTCGAACTCGAACATTTGCTGCCACGCGCTCGCGAAGCTGCACGGGTAGAGGCGAAGGCCCGAGGTTGTTGGCTTTGAGGACGATGGAGAAATCAGCCCGCTGTCGACACAGAACCCCAGACTCGACTTGCTCATAAGGAAGAAGTTGAGCGGATCGTACGCAAACGCTTGGCTCGCGCTCGTTGCGTTGCATTTCTGGAAACTGAGGACCCCGTTCACACTGTCCCCATCACTCTTGTCGTCAAGACAGAGGTTCAAGCTGCCGATCCGGATCTGAAACTTGGTTCCGCTCCGTAAGAGCGCTGCACTGTCAACAATCTCAATCTTTGCCTTCGCCTTGGGATCTGGCTTGGTCCCCGTCTCGTCCTTGGTCTCAGCCTCAGCAACTTCAGGTTCAAGAGCTTCACTGGTCGGCGTCTTTCGGTCTTCTTCTGGGGCTGTAGCTCCCCGTTTTGAGCCTGCGAGACTGGGCTTACTGTCGACAGAGAGCGCAGACGTTCGCTCAAGTCCGCCTTTGCCCTTGCTTGTTGCATCTGATGACGTTGTGGAGCTAAGTCCGAACCAATCTTGGCTCTCCGCGATGAAGCCGCAGCCGGCGAAGAGCGTGATGAGCGTGATCGCCATCGCATACATCCGCTTCTTCTTTTGTTTCTTTCTCGCTGCATCAACGGTCGAAACTGGTGGTTTTCCAGCCACTATCTGAACGCCGTTCTCCCCCAGCTCACCGCCGCTTTCCTCGTCCGTGTAATCGTACAGCGACCCAGAGCTGTCGGAGCTCTGCAGCACGGAGCTGGAGCTCGTGAGATCCTCGATGTCGATGATCTCACCCGAGAGCTCCACGACCGGCCCCATGCTCATCATCTCCCCGCTCATGCGTTGCGTTTACTGGAGAGTGAGGTAGCCTAGGCGTTGTGGCTTGAGTAGTGTTCTGGCGTTGAGGCCCGCGGTTGCCGTCAATAAGGTATGGTGGACTCGCAGGCTCACTTGGGATTTGCCAGACAGAACCTTTCTTGTGAAACGTGGGACCAGCCAGGGAAGTCGTTTCGCCGTGCAACGCGCGACTGCGAACGCGTGAAGCTATTCAGGAGCTCCTCGTTCCATCATGTAGCTATTCGTGTAGCTCTACGAACCGAGTTATGGGCGGTTACCTTAAAGCTTTCACAGGTAACAGAGCGTGAGAACTTTCAACGAACGTGGTTCATTAGCTAAAAACACAGACGTGGCGTCTCCCAAATTTACATTCGAGGACGCTCAGTGCGTGAAATTGGTTCACGAGATTGGTTTAGCCTTTATACTCTGCAGATCTATCGAACTACCGACTATCGATCAGACTCGGTCAGCGCCCCAAGCGACAACGTACGGAGTTGTTGTACCTGGCTGATCATCCGCATCGATATCGCTCATATTGTCACTGGTATCATCACTGTCTCGGCTTCTCAAGATCTCCAACAGAGCAACAAAGTGTGCGCGGTATTGGTTGTCCTCAGGCAGACTCGAGGTCTGCGCCTCCATCAAGGTGATCACTTCCAGGTACTTCTCCGGTGCTTCGTACTTCTCGAGAACTGCGAAGAAGAAAAGCATCTGGCGCCACGTGTACCCGACGAAACGTCTCAACAGTCCGATCGTTCGCCAACTACTCTCAGGAGTCCTTGAAACCAGCACGGAGAGCCTCGTGACCTTGTGCCAACAGCGTTCCAGGACCGCGGGCACATTGAGTTCACTCAGGTGCTCATGGAGGTTGAAGGTGATGAAGAGCGTCGCTAGGTTGTGAGTCGTGAGGATCTGGCACTGCTCGATGACCTGGGCGTTTGATGAGACACTCCATCTACTCCCATCAGCCTCAAGGGTCCCCACTCGTGAATAGCACAGCGCTGCGAACTGCTTCGTATCCATGCCCTCAACAGAAGGCTTCTGGATCCCATAGTACTTCTGGTACCTGGTGCCCTCCAGGTACTCCTGGGCGACTTGGTACGCTCGGGTGTACTTTGGTGTGAAGGAGCCCATGAAGATATCCGCTGCGAGCGCTTCGAGCAAGTAGCACGGGCTAGCTGGGTTAATAGATTGCATCAGCGGCTTGAGCTCCCCAATGAAAGGGTTGCACAGTGGCGCCTCACCAAAGTGCTTGAGCGCGCTGATCACCACCGTTCGACAGAACTCTGTCGTGGACTTCTGGATCCGAGCTTTCAAGTCTGGATCATCACTTGCGTTGACTACGAGTTTGTCGATTGCGTCCACCCAAGGCAGCTCTTCAGCGCGCACCTGCGAGGCAAAGTTGAGCAGCAGAAGCGATCTCCTCTCGGCAAAGGCGATCAGAATCTGCTGGTAGAGATACGCTATATCCCCGTCTGGGAGCGCGCTCATGCGGATAGAGGACGTGAACTTGGGCAGAATATGTGCCACCATCTCCAAAGATTTGAAGCTCCCAGAGCTGAACACCTCGCTCAGATCCAAGCCAACAGCCTTGTCGAGCGTGCTGAAGATCGAGTCGATGCTCTTGTGGCTTGAAAACGCTGTGGAGATCTGATCCCGAAGGATCTGCGCCTCGCTGGGTATCAGGTACATCTTCATCTCGTCTCGCGCTGTATCGGTTTTTGCAATGTTGTCGAGGCACTCGATGGTATATGCATAGATGTTTCGGAGGATCTGAAGCGCCTGAATCCTGTTCTCGCGTGCTTTTGAGATCGAATCGAGCCATTTCTGGTACTTTGGTGAGTCTGGGAGTCCGCGTCGAACGTTCGCAGTGGCGATGCCGAAGCGGATCCACGCAACGTCTCGTCCAGTCAGCGCCTGTGAACCCTTCGCGACCACTTTCTTGAGCGAGTCGATCATGCGAGCGTACTTGCGGCGAAGTCGCGCTTGAACCCAGCACTGCGTGAGGGGTTTCTCGTACCGAACGAGCATTCTGGTGGCTTTCTCGCTCCAATCCTCGGGATACCACTGGCAGGGCCAACTGCTGCCTTCTGAGTACACAAAGCTTTGCTCTCCAGATGCTTTCTCAAGCGACCAGCTCCCATCGGGTGGTCGGGATGGGTCGTCAAGCGTCAAGATCCACAACTTGAGGAGCTCTTCTCTCAGGTGGTGCCACGTCTCCAGGTGTTCGTCCAGCGTGTGAGCAGATACCTCGCCGATGCTGCGCTGGAGCCCTGCTTCGCGCTCTTGCAAGATAGCCTTGACTTTGCGGACGGACTGAACCGACACTCGACTCGTGTCTTCCTGTTTATCGTGTGGCTCGGGGTGGAAACGGAGTTGGTCGAGCCAGGGCGAAACGTGCCTGAGCAACTCGTGCGCCTCATTGGTGAACTCATTCTCGATAAGCCACGCGTATGCCAACAGACATCCTTCTTCTGGCGCATTCACGCGGTATTTTCGCGAGTGGAGCATCTCAAAGAGTTTCTTGATGCCGGCTTCGTGCTCAATGAGGTAATGATTCGCGGTCGAGCGCACAGTCGCATCCTGGGAGTCCTTGTTGTTGAACTTGTAGCCCTGAGCTCGCGCTTCTACAGCTAGCGCTCGCTCGTAGGCTGCGAGCTCTCCGCCGGCACGAAGATTCCCCGTCGCAAAGCCTCCATGAGCCACCTCGGGGGTCGCCCACACTGGCACGTTCGCGATTGTCATCCGTGAGCCGACGGTGACGAGTCCTGACTGCATGTTTGCTACGATCTGACGCCATGTCGAGTGCTTCGCAGGGTGGTTCTCGTGCTTGATGCTCTGGGCGATAGCGTAGCTCAGAGACATGGCTGTGGAGAGGGGTGATTGGTGCTGGTGGTGGATGAGAGTCGATGTGCTGGCCAAACTGTAAAGTATAAAGTGAGAGAGAGAAACTTGTCTGCAGCACGAGGACACTTTGGGTAATACCACCATCACTCATAACACGATTTTTGAACCCATTGCATATCAAGTACTAATATTAGGACTCCCAGCTGTATCGCGCTTGTCGAGTTGACTGATTGGGTGGTGCTGGAGCCACGAGAGCGGTGGCGGTGGCTCTGTTTGTTCACCTAACAAAACACACGGTCGCTGAAAGAAGAGAACCATAGGATCGTTGCCTCCCCTGCTGCACACCAAAACGCGTCAATTATTTGCTTAACTACCGGTAAACTGTCACGCACAGCGCTTCCCAGTTCATCCATCCGTCGACTTCATTTGCACCAATCAACGCTGAGGCTATCATCTTCGCGCACGCCGAAGCATGCCTACAGCGCAATGTTCACTTGCGCAGGTATCCTCGAAGAACCCAGAAGCGGACGCGCAATTTGTTGTTGCTGTCCGTTTGCAGCAGCATCGACAACCGCAGGAACAGCTACAGCAGCAGCCGCAGGCTTCTTTAAACTCGCTTCTTGCAGCTGGTGACGAAGGTTGTCGGTCATCACCACGGCCTCTTCGATCTGTTTTGCATCAAACTCACGTGAGGTGCGCAGCTGGCGGAGCTGCATCCCCAGCAACGTCGTTGTGTTGAACACGTCCGACGCACTGATCGCGCTGGCGGATCCGTTGAGGATCCGGTTCATGATATTTGATGTCAACTCGGTATCAGCGCCTTCTGGTTCGACATCACCATCGTCAGATGAAGAAGAGCCACTTGCTTCGCTGTCTTCCGCGGCGGCTCTGTCAATGTCGTCCATGATGCACTTCTGGTACACGTGCGAGCTCTCGTCGTCGAGATGCAGAAACGTCTGCAACTCTTCCGCGAGTTCCGCGTCTGACACGTCGCCGCTACTGTTACCACCATGCACGCCCTCCTCCTGGACGCGGCGGCGCGTGTGGCAAAAGTCTCGCAGCGCCTTGAACATGTCTTCCTCCAGCTTGAACTCCTCGGCTTCGATGCGGATCGCCGTCGCTTGGTTGTCGTTGTTGTTGTTTCTGCTTTTGGATTTGGTGTCGCTCTTGAACTGCGGGATGAAGTTCGTTTCTTCAAAGGCGCACTGGAGCAACTCGGGCGAGATCGCAACCCAGGCATCCACGACTCGGCGCGCGGCGTCCAGCAAATGCGGCGCCTGACCAAAAAACACCCCCGCGGTCCCCTTTTTCACGTGCTTCACGCCCGCAATCAGCTGGTTCTTGATGTCCGCGGGCAGCGCGTGGTACGCGAGGATGTCACTCATTACGCGCAGTTTGTAGCGGTTCTTGAGCGCGGTGATCACGCCCATCTCTAGTGGCTGTACCCACGCGGTGCTCTTCGGATGCAGCGCAAGCACGCGGATGTCGCCTTTCTCGAAATTCACGGGGTGGCCCGGCGCATTGTCCAGCAAGAGCAGCACTTTGCTGTTGCTGCTACTTTCGTTATCTTGGCCTTGCTGTTGGCGCTGAAGCTGCTGCTGCGGTCTCTTGCTGATGTACGGCACAAAGACTTCATCGAACCATTTCGCGAACACCTTGGTGTCCATCCACGCCTTGCTCTGGTGGAAGTACGGCAGCGGCCAGTCGGTCGCCGATGATTTGCACTTTGGAGACTGCTCCTTCGAGATCATGGACACGGGCAATCGTTCGCTTCCAGTCGCGTTACAGCAGAGCACGAGCGATACGCGGTCCATCAGCTCTGCGTTCTCGTTTGCCGTTGAGGAAGACTGTGAAGATGGGATCAACTCATCATGGCGTGGCAACAGACGGTAGAAGAGACCCGTCTCGTCCACAGTGAACACGTTGCTTGGATCGTACTCGGTAACGATCTCCTCCAGGTTGTTGATCGGCGTGACAGGGCCGATGCCTTGACGTCTGCAGAATGACGCGTACCAGCTCAGCGTCGCCTTGAACTCGCCCTCAGGGATCTCCAGCTCGACCGCGACCTCTTCGGCTTTCCGTCTCACAACCGGTGGTGGGATCTCTTCGTTGCATCGACGACTCACGTCGATCCACTCGGCAAGAATCGTCTCAAGCTCCGTGAACTTGGCTTTCCCCGCTCGGAACGTGGTCTGGCGCACATCGACTGGGGCGTTGAGTGCGCGCTCTCGGAGCCTCTCAGCATTCAGCTTGATGTGGCGGATCGTGGCTTCGTCCACTTTGTACTCCTCAGCCAACTTCCGGTTTGACGCAGGAACGTTGGGGTCGTGCAGCTTCTCGATGATCTCGAGTCGCTGACCGTCGCTAAGTCGCGGTCCTGAGCCGCGCTTGCGCTTCTTCTCCCCTGCCACAGCTATCACTCCTCCTGCTCCTCTTGACGATTGATCAGTGGATGGTGACGAAGGCACCAGAGCCCTCGCTGCGGCTTCCAATTGGGCTTTGTCGCGCGCGACGTCCTTCGCAACTCGGCGTCGCTGGAAGTTTTTGAACCAGATCTTGCTGGCGCTGAACTCGTGCTTGGGGATGCTGAGCTGCGCGGCGATCTCCTCCGCCTTGCGCATCACGATCTCGGACTCGGGTTCGCTAACAGTGCTATCGCTGGCACGGCGGTCGGCGATCTCGCTCTCAAGCCACTGTGCAAGCAGCTCTTCGAGCTCCGGGAACGTCTTCTGCACGACGCGCAGCGTGGTCCTGCGCACATCCTCTGGCACAGCGAGCGCGCGGCTCGTGATCGCGCTCGAGCGGTCGCGGATGTGGCGGATCGTGGCCTCGCACACGCCGAACTGCGCGCCGATCTTGCGCAGCGAGAGGCGGTTCGGCGCGTTGAGCAGCTCGATGATCTCGAGGCGCGTGACGTCGTTCAGGCGCGGCCCGCCGCCCTGCTTCTTCGCCTTCTGCTGCGGACGCGGCTGCGACTGTTGTGAGAGAACGCTGCCGCGTGCCTCGGCGCGTGCGCTCGGACCGCCGCGAGCGCTGAAGCGCGTCGTTGCCACGGTCGAGGAGCTCCGCTCCATGCTCACGCAAGTAAGTCTCCACACAGCTCAACCAAATCAAAACTGTGAACCGCTACTTCCGCACCACATGATATGTCCGCACTGGCTCCAAACATG
This sequence comes from Globisporangium cylindrosporum, assembly GCA_038050675.1. Lineage (NCBI taxonomy): Eukaryota > Oomycota > Peronosporomycetes > Pythiales > Pythiaceae > Globisporangium > Globisporangium cylindrosporum. The sequence continues at coordinate 41,165 of JALBZD010000126.1, read as the reverse complement.
TCAAGTATCGGTTTACCGGTACCGGTTTTGGCTGAGTCGATTTTGCATTTGAACCGCTATATTAGGATCAATTATAACGTCGACCACTCTATCTTAGGTCAGCGTTGATATCCACAAAAGACCATCTATTAAATCCGGTCAAGATCAATGACGTTTCCGATATCCCAAAATGCATGTCAAAGGCGGCCCCAATGTACATACGACACTATAAAAACGATAGCATCGCCTATGACATGCATTTCGTAAAAATAAAAGCTAAGGCGAGGACTAGTGTGGTCCACACTGAATTTTTGAAATGCGTTTTGGAAGTGACGACCAAAATAACCATTTATACCAGCATTTGTCGATGTTCATTCTAGTTTCATGGCACCTCCGCGATGTTTTCGAGGGCGCGTAGATAAGTTGCACGCAAGGCGAGCTGACTGCAGTGTGATATACGAGAGGTGAAAGACTAGCATGGGGCTTTAGGTTGATCTAGAAGTAGTGCGAAACAGCAATGTTTTTATCAATTTACATTAGCCACCCCATCAGTTTGGTCCTATTTTCGGCTCGTTGCCCTTGTTTCAATGTGGTGCGTCCTATTTTACACTACGCGTAATTACGCGTGCGTGTTGAAACTGCTCCAAATAAAGGGTGCCGCCTTTGACATGCATTTTAGGGTACGCTGCTTCAGCTGTCGTCAGGACGGTTTTAAGAGCGCTCATGTCATCGACAGCAAAACCACTGGTCGAGAGAGACCACTCGGTTTTTGAGACCCAAATTTTTATTTTTTATTTTGGAAGCTCACTTGAGAAAACACAGCCGCCAAGCTGAGCGGCAATGGACCTGCTGCTGCATCCGTGATCGTCGTAGCAATCAAAGTGCATGTGTCTTTTGTATCGATCGATATGAAGACGCTCTTCGGAGCGTCTTGCCCCTCACAGAAGTCCCTCTGCACTCCTTGCAGAGGGCTCTTTTTCATAGGTGCGATAGCCAACTGTCTTGCCTGCTTTCATGTCAAAATCATGTTATCTCCTTTTGACGTGCAACATTTGCGAGCCAACATTCTAATCACACACGTAGGTAGCTGCATTTGTATATACCCCTGCGCATGCATGTATCATGCATCGACCAAATTGAATCGAATCACGAATGGCGCGAACATATTTGCGCAAGTTCAGAGCGTCAGTCACTACTGGCATCCTGTGAACATGTCGCGCTGTCGCAAATGGCGTTTTGTGGACGGTTCATCGTCCACCGCACAGTTAGGGAGTACTCTCGCTGTGAGCGTATAAACTCGTCTTCATGTCATGTCGCCGAGACGAGACGAGGTTGTCATCGATTATAGTTGACAAAGGTAACAGAAATAGCTCTTCCGAGTCTTATTCCGACCATGAACCGCTTGGTGGCAGGGTACGCACCAGGCCGCATCCTGTCTAACCTTCATACAAACACACGCACACACACGCAGAATGCAGCGGCAATTCTGCTTTGAAGAGGTTGAGCTGCACAATACGGAGCAGGACTGCTGGATCGTGCTCGGTCCGCTCGGCAGCAAGAGAGTCTACGATCTCACCGCTTTTCTCGAGGACCACCCGGGCGGGCCCGAGCTGCTTCTCGACCTCGCAGGCCAGGATGTGCACGAAGAATTCGAGGTAAACAGGACAAACAGGCGCGCTGGCAAAGTGTCGCAATGTGCGCTGTTTACCCATGCTGCTGCTGCTGACGATGAATGACGTGCTGCGTGCTCGCTTTCTGAGATGGTCGACAATCTGTGTAATGGCTGACTGAATTGTCTCGCTCGTATGCTTGTTGACCAGGACATCGGGCACTCGAGCGCCGCGCGCGAGATGCTGCAGGAGCTCTGTATCGGCGAGCTCAAGGACGACCGCGATGCACACGCGCGGCGAGAGGCGCGCAAGCTGGAGCGGCGGTCGCTGCTGCTCATGCAGTCGCCCGTGATGGACGAGCTCTACGCGGAGCGCAGGAAGCAGCTGCAGACACTCCAGCAGCACCGCAGGATGGACGCGTGGGCGAAGCGCGCAGCTGTCGGCGTCATGCTTCTCGCAGTCGCGGCTGCAGTCTGCCTAGCGCCACTTCAGCATTTTGAGCAGCTCTCTTTGATCCATCACTCCACAGATCATTCGATCGAGCCAGTCAAGTCGTTCGAGAACAATGGAAAAAGCGAGAGCGTGTTTGAGCTAACTGGAACGTAACCCGCGGGTGCAGGTGTTACGTGGGTACGCCTCGCGCATGGACCCAATCACGAGTGGCCACGTCACATGCGTCACTTGTGAATCCATCACTCAAACTCAGAGACGAACATTCTCGAAAGCGTTTTCGTGTGGCTACACATCAAAAGTGCACTTTTCACTTCCGGCTCGTGCTTTTATAATGGCTGCCAGAAATGCATGAGAACCCCCCCAAAGCGTCGCGTCAGTCAATCCATGGTCATCGTCATGCGACATGAATGCATCTCGCTTTTTGAATATCGAGAAGCTGGTTTGAGTAATTTCACGTATGCATGTTATGCTTCTCGACTACGTTTTTCTTTCTTTATGTATGCACAAACTGTGGCTGAAATGGCACCAGATGCACAGTTTTTCATGTATGTATGTAAATATGCTCTTTGATCTCTGCTATGCATAAAGCTCAAAGCACGTTGAAGCCACCCAGCTGGTTTCGCTGCTTGGGGGCGACGTTTGAGACTGGCAATAATGCAAAAAGGCGTGCATTATTAAGAGAAGCCCGTGCGACAATCAACTCCTGCTCTCTTACGCGACGGTTTGGCTCAAAAAGTGTTTGACGCTCGTGAAGCGCTGCAGCTTTTCGAGCCTGTGCACATCTCCAACTGGACGATCGCTTCAACTAAACGCCAAACGGTCGCGTGCGCAAGTGTGGGAGACGACGCGTCGCGTTCATCCATTCTTCCCTCATTTCCGATTTTGCCATCTCGCAGCCACCAGTAGCAGCAACAGCAACAGCACCACCAGCAGCCTAACGCTCGCATCACATTCAGCCAGAATGCCGACCAGCACCCAGCTTCCACAACTCATTCCGTCGCGTAACCCGCCCTCGACTGTCTTCACGTCGCCTGGAGGTCGCCGATTCGGAAAGTCGCCGCCCACTCACCACACGTCGCTCTACCAGAACTTCACGCCGCGCCGCGCCCCCTCGTCTGCTGCCATGTCGTTTTGGCCGTGCAGCTCGTCGTCAAACGATGGACTCGTCAACAACTTGAAGAAAACCGGCACGATCCGCTCGGACGCGGTGTTCGAGGCCATGCGCAAAACCGACCGCGCCAACTACATCGCGCAGCTCGAGACCCCCGACGGCGGCCACATCGGCGAGCTCGCGGCCTACGCCGACTCGCCGCACCCGATCGGCTACAACCAGACCATCTCGGCGCCGCACATGCATGCCCACGCGCTCGAGTTGGGCTACGAAGCGATCAAGGACGTGAGCAGCCCTCGCATCCTGGATGTCGGTGCAGGCTCAGGGTACCTGACCGCATGTTTTGGACACTTGGTCGAAGCCAAGCCAGACGCTCGCGTCTATGGGATTGAGATCATCTCGGGGCTCGCGCAGTTTGCGCGCAAGAACATCCAGACCGCCGACCCAGAGCTCGTGAACAATGGCGTCGTCTCGGTGCACTGCTGCAACGGCTGGGATGGACTCCCGAATGAAGCGCCGTTCCACTTCATCCACGTCGGCGCGGCGGCGGATGTAGCTCCACAGGCGCTGATGGACCAGCTTGCCGAAGGCGGACGCCTCGTGATCCCGCTGGACGAAGAGCGCGGCGGCCAAATGCTGGTCGAGATCACACGCAACGGCAATATTTTCTCGCAGCGCAAGCTCATGGGCGTCTGCTACGTGCCACTCGTGCGCGGCCGCAAGCCCAGCTTGTAGCCAACCGGCTGGCGAGAGGACCCCAACTTGAGTTATGACAAAGGATATATATTTCGATAGTGATTAGGACATGGAAAACGTATGGCACACTCGCTTGTGTGCATTGAATCAGTAGTTTTAGTACTAGTAGTAGCAATCGTGCAGTGGAACTTAGTTGCAGCTATGATACGACGGCATCCTCTTCGTTTATTAACGGATAATAATTATGTACAAGGAACCGATTTGGTTGAGATGGACGACGTTTTGAAATTGGTGGTCGACAATTTCGAAAATGGTTCGGTAGCTTTTAGAGGTATCAAACCGTGACAATGGCCGGACGCCAGCTTCACCCGCAATTAGGACATCGAAGAATCGTGTGTCTTGGCTAGATACAGGCAAATGAACGTTTGTTTCCTCCGTGTCGCACACTAATGTTGGATGGAATCGATGCCGCTCGCACTATTTGAAGTTTGACATTTTCCATTATCAGAGCAATAATGCCACACTCAACGCATCTGTTGCTGCGGGGGTCCACCAAAATAGTTCCAGATTGAGACCTGGCGGTCCCAGGAACAAGATGCTACGAGTCCATCAACAAAGAGGCTGAAGTCGATGCCGAACACGAACTCCCGGTGGTGCGACGCGGTCTGCAGCCGCGGGTACGGGGACTTGGTGTTCCAGATGCCAACTGACATGTCGTACGACACGGTCGCGATCACGTCCGGGTCGTGTGGCGAGCACTTGAGTCGTCGCACCGCGTAATTGTGACCGGGGAGCATGCGTACTTCGCGAGACGGGTTGCGGATGTCCTGCAAACCATATCAGAGCGACAATCAGTGTGCCTGGCGGGTATAAAAGCATTTTGCCTAAGCAAAACTAACAAGCAGATGACATACCCAAATTTTGATGCTGCAATCCGCGGATCCCGACACGACCTCAAACTGGTTGTACTTGTTCCAGTCCAGTGCGAGCACCTCGTTCGAGTGGGCTGGGATTGTCGTGATCGATCGCGCGGTGTTGAGATCCCAGATCTTGACAGTGCCATCCCCTGAACAGGAGGCCACCAGTCCGTTGTTCTGTGTATTCCAAACGGCGTTGTAGACCGACTTGGAGTGCTCCGAGAGCGTCAAAATGGAGTGCGGTAGCTCGGGTCTCCAGATTTTGACCGTGCCATCCCACGACGCAGACACAAACGAGTCTTTCGACACGAGGTTCCAGTTCACGCCCGAGACTTCCTGCTTGTGCTCGTGATAATTCTGGATCGGGAACTGGTCTCGCGTCTGCAAGTGCCACAGCTTGATCGATCCATTCGCGCATGCGCTCAGCAGCTGCTGTGGGTTCACTTCGCTCCACGCAGAGTCGTAGATGCCTTCAGCGGTATCAAACCCTCGCACCTGTCGCACACACACAAGTAACAATGAATGAACACGCTAATTCACAACGGCAGCACTACCCATATAGAGCAGAGCAGCTCCATGGCAATTCACGTACAAGCGCAAGCTCGCCCGACGGCATCATCTCGTACACGTTCTGCTTGCCATTGCCGATGATCCCAAAGTACTGCGCAGTGCCAACGGCGACCAAGTTGTCAACGAACGGACTGAACTCGACCTGTGTGCATCCATTTAGCAGACCACATACGCACATTTAGCTGATGAAATGCATGTGTGGCGGTAGATCTGTGTTAACAGCACGCGTACCGAGTAGCCGTGCAGCTCTGTGATGGTCTTGCGCGGCTGGAGGAACATGTTTGTCGGCGACAGTCACTCACGCGCGCGAGCTTTTGAGCTTTTTGAGCTTCTAATGCACTTCCTTCACGTCAACATGTAGATCAGTTTTGGCAGGGAACGGAGCGGATACCGGTTTTGAAAACCCAAAAGTACTATACCGGTATGTTCTGACTCGACCGGATTTATTTTAGAACTTCAAGGTCTCTTTCTGTTACTCTTACCGCACTTTTGGCTTTGAATTGCAATATGTAAAAATAACAGTGTTATATCGTATAAACACAATAGTTTAGACTACAAATTGTAATTACGCAGAACTAAGTTGCATTTTCCCAGTCAGCACACCAACACGCTTGTTGGCAATATTAAAACAGCAAATATGAACAACGAGCGAGAAAGGCGGCGGCGGCGGCGGTGGCGTGCGGCGCTCGCTCTGCGTGTGCTCGTGCTGTTCGCGCTGCTGCACACGCTCTCGTGGTGCGTTGGCCTGCGATTACGAAGCGTGCGGGTGGTACTGTCTTGTGTATATAGCTGACATGCGTGCTATCCTGTCTGTCTCTGGATGCATGTGTGTGGACCATTCTTGCAGTTTGGACTTGTCGAACCAAGGGCTGACGAAGATCACAGCAAGCGATGCGACCGGGGAGCTCGCGACGTTCTTTTTCATCAAAGGAGAAGACACAATACTACAGAAAGCGTCAGCAGCGGAGCTGGCGGTCGAGACAGAGTTCGTGCTGCGCAACAATGCGCTGGAAACGATCCCAGCCGCGCTGTTCCGCGCGCTCCAGAGCGTCAAGCGAGTGTGAGTTGGCGACGGATCTGCTGTATTGGTGGGGCTCTACCACACTAAAATGCTGTCGCTTTACTAACGCTATTCATTTATGTGTGTGATTGGAAACTCGTGTGCTTGCAGAGACCTCTCGAACAACCCTAACCTGACGACGCTCGAGTCCAACTCGTTCGTGGACTTGCCCCAGCTTGTCGATATCACGTAAGAAAGCAGTTGGCGGGCATGCGTGAGACTCTTAGTTGATGATGAGTAGGGACTCACGGATTATGTTGCTGTGTATGTGTGTGCTCAGGTGCGTCAATACGAGTCTGGTGGCGCTTCCAGCATTGTTGGTGAACAACTGTCCCAAGCTGGAGACGATCACGTTCAACGAGAGCTTCATTCACACAATCAACCAGAATGCGATCGTGAATTCTCCCAAGCTGCAGGAAATGTACGTACAAATGTGCTATAGAGCTCTTCTTTCTTTGTGATGAACCAGTTGCTAACAAGACGCACACTGGTGTCTTTGTTTGTGCGTCCCACCCATCAGCCACTTGTCGAGGAACAACGTGACGCTGATGTACTCCAACTCCCTTATGAATCTCTCGATGCTTCACACACTAGACATGAGCTACAACAACCTGACAGACGTGCCTGGTGAGCTCTTCTCCGTGTCCAAGTCCTGGAAGGTGCTTGATTTCACGCGAAACAACATCACAGGCGCACCGCCGATGATCCAGAAAGCCATTGTCGCAGGCTATGTGTAAGAATCGCAAACCCGACTTCGCGTTGATTTTGTCATTTCCGTTGTTAACCTTCCTTCATGATGTTGTTTGTGTGCTTAAATTGTGCTTCAGATCGTTTGAGCGGAATCTGTTTTTCGAAATCATGGCAGGCGAGTTTGCAAACGCCGCGTACATCCAGGAGCTTCGCCTCGGACACAATGGGATCTTCACAGTCCATTCGAATGCGTTCAGTGGGATGTCATCACTTCGGAAACTGTAAGATTACCAGATCTGTTTTTCTTGATTTTTATTGGGAACCGATCGGAAATGGCTGACAAATGAGATCTTTGTCTTTACTATCTATATATGCAGGGACTTGAGTGACAACGTGATTTCACTGATTGAGAAGTTCGCATTCGATGGACTCGATGTGTTGAAAGAGCTTCTGCTGGGCGACAATTACCTCAAACACCTGAAGCTCGAATCGATTCCTCCTCAGCTAGAGCGTCTCGAGCTACAAGCAAACCTCCTCGACCTGCTTCCAGATTTCTCTACCAAAACAAAGATCCTCCAGGCTCCGAATTTGAAGACTCTGTGAGTTAATCTCTCCGCATTTGTTCTTGACTTTGTTTTGTTGTGCATTATTCACTCACTCTAGCTCATTCTCGTTTGTTTGTTGGCTTTTCTTGTCAGGAATTTGAGCCACAATGTGATCTGGGCTCTTGAGACCAACAGCGAACTCAAGCCGTATCCCAACTTGACCCGACTGTGAGTACTGGTATTTTCTGTCGATTCATCTGTGACCTATCACTTTGTAAGCAATTTTACCACGTCTTCTTGTGTCCGTGTAACGCAGCGATCTGAGCTGGAATCGAATCGAGAATTTCACTGCGGCTGTGCTGGGACCGATTCAGGCCACCATTGAGTCCATGTACGTGACTAGTAAGCAGTTTGGGATATTGATTGAGATATCTCACTCTCAACTGACTTTGCTTTCCGTTTATCTTTTGGCTCCGAACAGAAATTTCAACTACAATGTCATCGCGTCCGTGCCAAGCACCGTGTTCCTCGACATGCTCAACAACACCCGAACAACAGTGTACGTTCTCGGTCACTGTGTGGCTATCATACTATTTGTAGTGCACGCAGCTGACAACAATTTCTTACGTTGTGCTCATTCAGAACGCTGCAAAGAAATCCTGGGATTGGAACAGACCCGAGCATTCTTGGCAAGACGATCTGTCCGAACGGGAGCGTGTACGATCAAACGCCTCTCCGTATGAAAGCGGGCTCAACTCGCCAGCTCTATGGATGTATCCAGTGCCGCATCGGCAACTACCATGACGTGAGCACTGGCAAGTGCTTACCGTGTGTGGGGCGAGCTTTTGCCGACAAAGATGGTGCTACCGCGTGCCAGTACTGCCCGTACTCTTCCGATCTCGACGTGGAGAAACAAGTTTGCTTGGATTTTGTGTGCAATGGATTCTGTTGGATGACTGTCGCCATGGGCTTTGGCATCCCGGTTGCGATCTTTGGGGCCAAATTCCTGATGTATACGATCTCGACAACGATCGCAAGACAACGGAAGCTCAACCTTGCGGAGCAAGAGCAGATGACAACGTGGCGCATGGAGCAAATGATGCGTCAGCTTGGGACTGCTGCGCCCCCGAATGCAACAGAGCTGGACGACGAAAACGTAAATGCGACGCTCGGTCCCTGCCGCATTTACGATCTGCCGAAGGAAACCCAAGAGACTGTGCTCGAGACGTTGCAGGAGCATTTCCAACTTCGCAAGCAAAAGTTGCGCGTGTCGCTTCCGGAAGAAGACGAGGATGATGACGGAGAGGAGAGTGGAGAGATGAAAGTAAACGAATGGGACAATGTTGAATGGTCGACGTTCCACATGCACCGCATCCTGAGTCGTAACTACCATGGAGAAGTGTTCCTGGGTGACTACTGCGGGTCGCAAGTGGTGGTGAAGCGATTGATGACACTACGTTTTGAAGTCCGCGAGTTGGCGGACGCGATCAACGATGTGGAGCTGATGCTATCGTTCCATCACCCACAGATCACCAGGTTTCTAGGCACGATGTGGACCGAGCGCGAGCATTTGTGCGTCATCTCCGAATACGTGAAGGGCGGTGACTTGCACACACTGCTTGATATGGAGAGCATGAACCAGACAACAGGCGGGATGGTGCCGTTCTTCAATTCGCTGCACATCTCTGGGAATTCGTATACCACCGACTCATTCCACACACAGCTTATGACGTCAGCAGACAGCAGTTCGATGATGATGACGTGGTGGTCGACCAAGTTGCAGATGATGCTCGATGTTTGCAAAGGGCTGGCGCATGCGCACGACACGGGGGTATCTCACGGCGACTTGCGCAGTCGTAACGTGCTCGTGACTGAGACGTTTCAGTGCAAATTGAACGACTTCAGCCACTACACGAGGTCGGACAAGTACGCGACCACGACTCTGCGTCTGCAATCCGAGATCAGCGACGACGAAGAGGAAGACGAGGAAAGCGACTTGGAAGTAATCAACTCCGAAGGCGTGCAGCTCATGGACTTGGAGCCAACGACGACGACGGCACGCAAGAAAGATGACTTCTTTGGGAACCACCGCAACTACATGCTGCCTTTGCTCCCGCCCGAGGTGCTGCACCACGCCACACGACACTTGGGCTCGGACATCTACAGCTGCGGCATCCTGCTCATTGAGATCTGGTTTTACCGCCACGTGTCGGCTGTGAACATCACGCCGTCACTGCAGGACGAAGTGATGGGCGACGGCACGCTGCTCGACAATTCAAAACTGTCGATGATCGACAGCAACACCGACGAACCGTACCGTGCTGCTTCAGAAACGAATGGCAATGCGGACTCATCGATCATGTCGTTCAACCTGGACCGGACCAAGATGCACAGCGCCATGGTGCAGCAGTTCATGACGAAGCTGCGCCTGTGCGCGCACCTGGAGCCCGAGGAGAACAACGACCGGAGCTTTGGCACGACGACGACGTCTTCCTCTGCGAGCGTCTCGTTCACGTCCACAGCGATGATGACGGAGAAGCTCTTCACTGCAATCGAGGAGTGCCTCCACTTTGATCCGAAGAAGCGGCCGACCGCGAAGATGCTGGTGAAGCTCTTCCAGCAGCTGCTCGACGACTCCTCGCCGCGGTCCTGCTGAGCTCAGATCGTTGGAGCCTTTTGGAGCTGTTGAGCTTTTGACATAGCTCTTTTAAGTATTTTATCGTATTGTTCTTTTCTCGTTGGCGTTATAGTTGTTGTGCGTCGTGCTCATATCCATCATAGGCATCCATCCGTGTCGTCCAAGTGTAGAAATCCAGACATCGGAAGGCAACATCATCCTACGTTAAGTGCGCATAACTACTCCAACAATGGGGCAAATCGGACTTAATTGATGCAACACACTCCACTCTGCTGCAAACACAGCAAAACTTGGACCATGGAGACGCAGAGTAAGAGCGGCATCTGGACGCAGCACCAGGACGCGCATGGGGTACGCGAGCCGCCGTCGCCATTGCTACACGCTTTCACTGCTGATACACGATTCATCGTCTGACGCGCGACCGCTCTCCCTCGTCCCTCTTTGCTTTCTCTGCGCAGCGCACGTTCTATTTCAACATGGTCCACGGCAGGAGCTACTGGGAGATCCCCGATGAGCTCAAGGCGCAGGTGAAGCGACCTGCAGGCGACACTTTAGATGACTGGGAACCCGCATTACCGACCCGTGAAGCGGAGCGACGAGAGCAGGTGATGCAGCACGCTGCAGCGAACGCGAGCACCAGCAGCTTTCCTCCAGGCATGGCGTCTCTCCATGAGCGAATGGCGCAGGCAGCGCAGCGCAGGAAAGAGAACGAGATGAAGAAGTTCACAGAGGAGAAGCAGCGAGACGAAGACAAGAGCGAGGCGGCGCAGCAGGCGAGCTCCTCGAATACGTACTTGGAGATGGTGCGGCAGCTGCAGCATGTCGACAAGGAGACCGACTCCACTGGCGGCAAATGGCTCGTGCGATAAGTGAGATGAGTGGGTAGAACATGAAAAGTGATACCAAGACGGTACGCGTCAATAATAATAGCAATTCATTTAGCGTGTCCCTTTCGTCCATCGCATCTCCCACCTCTATCTGCACGTCTCTATGGCTTGGCTTAAGGCAGCGCGCGTGCATATACAGATAGACGCATAGCAAAGTCTACGGAATGCCATGCATGCATGTATCCCATCTACTTGAACTTGGTCGACAGCCGCTTCTACATACATACACATAGAGAGAGAGAGACATACGAGTGTGAGTATCAGAAGCAATAATGATAGACGTTCACACGCATTTGCACAATAGATACGCACTCGCTTGGTCGCCTCGACTCGGTCCTGGAACGAGATGGGCTTGCTGTTGTCGCCGTCACCGTCGCCGCTGCTGGGTATTAACTCGTCGTCTTCATTTGTCTTATTTGTTCCTGTCGCGGAGGCTGCTCCTGCGGGTTTGGCGGGCTTGAGATCGAAGAGCTCCTGGATGAACGGCATCTTGGAGAGCACGAGCTTCCAGACGATGATCCAACCCACGGAGAGCGTGAAGAGTACGATGCACACGGCCCCGGAGAGGTACGCCGCCATCACGAAGAGCTCGCCGCTCGACACCATCCTTCCTTCCTTCCTTCCTCTGTTCCTTTTGTCGCTTCTCTCTTTTCTCTTTCTGTCATAAACACACACACAAAGGGCTTCAATCAGACACACTCGCAAAACCTCAACCCAATTTTTGGAATTAAAACCTTGAATCATAACTGTACATTCCAATGTTTTCTTTATTGATACCGAATTGTACAGAAAATGGAATTGAAAAATATGATTTCCTATTTTGATTCTAAACCTCGTTATTTTTGAAGTGAGCGGTTTTTCAAAAACCAGTTTTTGCGATCTGCCAAAAGCAAAATGGATTTGAAAATGCAAAAATTATGCTCGGAAGGCTCTATGTGTTGTGTGTGTGGGTATTGCTTGCCGTTATGGTGTGGTTATGACCAGGCTAGCTACTCTGGCGCAGGGACGGCCGACCACTTTCATCTTCCGTCTGCACGGACAGCGAGTGACTCGAGGGCTTCGATGGATCTGATTCGCTCGCTCTACAGTGAGGACGCTACCCACCTCATCTGATGCGTTCATATTTTACTGACGATGAGGTGTGTGCGCTTGGTGCTTGATGCTGCGTCAAGGACTCCCTAGTACTGATCCTCGGCTGCTACATCTGCATTTGCGTTCGCTTTTGCTCGTTCGCTCTTCTCTAGAAGAGCAGTCGTCGTCTGGATCGGCCTCGCTCTCCAATTCTAAGGTTCCTGGAATCGCGCAAATACGCTGCTTGGCAGGACGACTGGAGTCTCGATACTGTGGAGCCGAGGCAGCTCGCAATGATCGCGCTCTTCATGTCTTCTAGCTGTTGCTGCACGCGTAGTTGCTCTTGCAGCACAAGCTCTCGCTCACGCTCGATCTCGCGCTTGGTCTTGCGGAACACCAGCGGCTTGGACGATGCTGCCACTACTATTGGGCGTGTGGACTCGCTTTCCTGGTGGCTGCACTGCGGGGGAATGCTCAAACGAGTCAGTGACAGCCGCCTCTGCGCTCGGCTTTCTTCGCGGTCGAGCGCCGAGAACACTTGGTGCAGACGTCGACTGTGGTGCAAGAGTCCTGGGATGGAGCTAACGTGTCTTCTTGGCGCGACCTTCGATCGCTTCTTTCCCGAGAGCACCATCTTCTCTAATAATCTTGCTGCTTCTGTTCGATTTTCAAAATGCGCGGCTTGCGTGGTGACGGGAATGCAGCGGGTCACAAATGCGTTTGGGAGTTGATGGCGTGCTCAGCAATCGATTGACACTTGCGGGCAGTGGGGATGAACGCGATTGATAACTGGAGGTATTGCAGAGCAACAATAGTGTGACGTCTAGTGAGCACAAGCAACAACGAAGTCACAAAACGCATCATTAGCAAACGCTGTGCACAGGAGTTGATGCGCACGTCACAGAGAGCGAGAGAGCAATTGCAATCAGTTAATGCATGTACCGAGTGGTGAGGCGGAAAGCTGCGGATGGATGCGATAGATGGATCGATCTCTATGCGTGTGCGTCAAATGAAGAATATGCAAATGCAGAAATGCAGGGACCACACACGCGCTTGTGGGGACCGACGACGGGCGCTCTTGCCAATGCTGCCGGCAATTGGCAAATGCGCGATCCCGGTTTTTTCAAACGTTTCAATTGCCATTCGGAATGAATGTCGTCAAAATGCAAGCTCGTTGCTTCAGATTTTTGAAATTTGAACACCATAACCCGTGTATCGCAGTGTAACCTTTATCTGTAACTCGCGTAACCCCAGCATGCTGCGAACTTGAACAAATCAATCTTGCCCGCACTTAGCAAACAAGTCGTGAAGGGTAGTAAAGTGTTGTGATACGTCTCGCTGAGTCGAGGGACAAAAGCCATCACGCCACATTCAAGTCACATTCCAGCAAGGGGGGATTTCATCAAGCGAAGAGCTTTGTATCAAAACCCCGATACATCTATCGACCAACGCAGCAAAGCAACGAAGTGATCGATCAAGCTACAGGCAACAAGCAAATATGGACGAGCTGCAGGCAAAAGACGTGGAGTTCTTCTCGATGGAGAACATGAAGAGCAACGAGCAGACGATCGACTTTATCTACACGTCGATGTGCGTCATCGCCGGCTGCATGGCGGGCATCATCGGGCTCACGGGACTCACGGGCTTTGCGTTCCTCGCCGCCGCGTACGTGCTCACGGCCGTGTCAGTGTGGGTGTTCAAGCTGCAGATGAATGTCAAGGTGTACTTCAACACGAACACGCTGTCTTTCATCTTCGCGGGCATGTTCTCGCAGGCGCTGTCGTTCATCCTCTTCTGGACGCTTTCGTACGGCTTGGTGCATATTTATTAATCCCAGCAACAGCGTGGCGGCGAGCGAGCGAGTATGTGCGTGTGAGAGTGGAGTGATGAGATGACAAGAGCAAGATTCAGATACAAAGAAGACTGCGCGTGAAGACCGCGCGCGGCGCATCAAGGAAACAAGAGAGAGAGAGAGAGAAGATGCCGCGTCGCGTATCTAATTAAGAGTCGCATGATGCAGTCGCCAGTTAGAGTAAATATACACATCCGTTCAGACGTGTTACTTGTCATTTCGCGCCACCACGCGTGAATGAGTACAAATTGTACTTTCCCTCAACAAAACATGCTCGTTATGCATTTGCTTCTTCATTTTTGTTTGCTTGTTAACGCTTTATTTGCTGTCCCTGCCTAATAAAAACCTGCTCCTTCGTTCACTGCTTTCTGCTTGCTCACTATAACCCCAGGACAACCGAGTCTACTTGCCGCCCGCCGTTCGAAGCTTCTGCTGCATGACGAAGATCACGCCCTCGAGCATCTGGCGCTTGTTCTCGAGCACTTCCTTGAGCGAGTCCGTGTTGGTCTGTAGGAACTCCACTTTGCGGTCCATGAACTTCTTCGCGTCGTTCACGCTCTGCTCCACGAAGTAACCCGTGCCCACGTCCACGAGCACCTCCTTCACGTTCGAGAGCGTGCCCGGCACGAACATGGATGCCGTGAGCGGCACCAAGATCTGCTTGTCCAGGTTGCTCTCGTTCAGGTTCTTGAGCGCCTCCTTCGACTCGTTGAAGCGCGCCTGCGCCTCGCGGAGCCCGCCGAACGATGCCGTGAGCTGCTGTAGCTCCGTCTCCAGCTGGGTCTTGAGGTTATTGAGCTGCTCCAGCGACAGGTCCACCAGGTTCACTTCGCGTCCGCTTCCGTCGGCCATGGCTCTCGTTCTTGGCTGTCTGCCTTGCTTTTGCTTTGCTTTGGCTCTGGTTCACTGTTTGTTGTCTGCCTTCCACGCAAAATGTGCCACAAAACAAGCGGTCAAAAACAAAGACAGAAAACAATAAGCCAAGAAGATCAACATTTATAACCAATCAAATATACTGAAATGATGATTTTAGCCAATGGTAATACAGAGGCGGGAAGAGGATGCTATTATCAACCAATGAACGGTGAGTACAATCGAATTACTGCTCAGCATCCTCCGCGTCGCTCTCGTCGTCCGCCCCTAGGAAGTTCCAGAGCTTCATCGCGACTTCCGCCGCGCGCTGCCGTCTCTGTTCGTCCGTGAGATCCTGGCCGTTGTCCCGCACGCGTCGCACCTCGGAGATCAGCGCACTGAAGTCTGCCATGTCGATATCGTCTTCGTCGTCGTCTTGGTTGTTGTTGCTGCCAGTGCTAAGACTCATGTTGCTCGGTCCAGAGCCAGCAGTCGCTTTGTCGGCCGCCTCTGTGATCTCTAGCGCACGCAGAAGGGTCTGCAGTCGGTCGTCATCTCCTTCGTCATCTCCAGAGTTGGCCTCCTCTTTTGGCTGCTCCGTCTTCGCCTCTTGCTTCTGGTTCGAGCTCAACACTGCTGGCACCCTCTTCTCATCGTCTGGGCTTGGCATGGATAGCGCCACGCTCACGTTTGAAAGCTCCCGCAGCCCATTATCTTCGATGGCATGCAGCTGCTGTGAGCGCATGACCATCGACGCCCACATGTTGCAATGCAGCGCTTCGAGCACGCGATCCATGCCCTGCTTCTCATCCGCTCCGAAATCGCTCTCCAACTGGTTGCTGCTGCTTCCTGGCGCACTTTCGACGTCTTCGAGAAGCTCGATAAACTCAAACTCGTTGTCTAGACACCACTTCTGCACTCGTTCAATGTGCCGCGCGACCTGAGACGTCTTCTCGGACTGCGAGTTGCATCCCGCCAAGAGACGCACTTCGATCTGCTCATCCGCCATCTGCTGCAGGAAGCGACTCACGTGGAGGAAGCTCTCTTCGTGCGCGACGTCCACCACACACACCACAGCTTCGTACTCCTGTAGTTCGTACGCGAGTGGCGCAACAGGCTCATTCTCGAGCACTTGATGCACGTGCACATCGACGTTCGCGGTGTAGTACTTTGTCGAGAAGACCAGCGGTTGCACACCAGCAGTAGCTGCTGCTGCATCCGCCTTCTGGCCGCAGAGCACATGCAGCTTGGCGATCACGTCGCGCTTGGTCTCGGGGTCAGCGCCCACCACAAGCATGCGCGACACAGCGGTCATGCTGTTATTGTCGTTGCCGTTGCCGTTGCCGTTGCCGTTGCCGTCGCCGCCATCCATGTTGCTCCTCGTGTCGTGTCTCCTTGACTTGTGGCTTGATCCACCGCAAGACCGCCTCTTCCGTAACCCACCGTAAAGTGTAATCACGGTACACAAATTACTCGTACTAGAAACCACATAAATCAAGCCTCCTTTTGACAAAATATGACCAGCACAATATGAGGATCACAGTACACGGTCCACTGAATGCATTTTTAAACCTTTGCCACCTGCTTGAACCGGTCTCACTCATTTCGAACTTGGCAGAGCGAGGGCTTACCATTCATCCGAATGCTGCGATCAATGATCGAGAACTATCAAATTCACAATAATATAATCAGAAGGATCTCGAGATCCAAGAGACCCAGCATCGTAACGCGCTTACTAACCTTGTCGTGCACGCAAACAAGCACACTGCAAAGTAAAATGCTTTACTTGCCGCGGCTTGTAGTTCAGGGATCTCCAAGTCTGAATCTCCAACCCTTGTTCCATCCGCTACAATGCGGACGGTGACATGGCTCTTCCCTTCGCGCCTGTGCAATTCTAGGATAGCAGCACAGAACTGAAAACAATAAAATACAGATACACGCCAAAGTCAATATGAGACCACTTCAAACAAAAGTTGCTTAACGGCCATTTTGAGGTTTTTTAGTGATGCATACCACGTGAAAGCTGAGTGTCTTGGCTACGAATCTGCGCTTTTAGATTTTCAAACCGACAAGCCGATCGAAAGTTATAGCCGTTCAAAAAAAGTGTCTCGGATTGATCGGCAAAATTTGAATTTTGCTTTTTATATGGTTTGGAATCTAGAAACGCTAATCTTTTAGATGAGCCTCTTGCCGCTTTCAAATTCAACCTAGAAGACGTTTAAAGTAGGCCTCATACACGAGAAAGAATAATCTGGGAACATTTGGTCGCTACCAGCCGCATTCACTAATACAAAAAATGTTTGGGTTTTATCAAAAGTATCACAAAAATTGTTTGAATTTTATCAAAAGTATCACTAACTCTGACAAAGTCCGCCTCCCACACAGACTCCCTCTTTCTCCTCATCATTATCGTCGACCTGCTTGCGTTTGCGTTTCTTCTTCGCGTTCGCCGCGACGCTCTGGCGCCGAATGCGCTTGATCTCCATCACCTGCCGCTCCACCTCGTCACTGGGCTTCTGGTACATCGGGTCGGTCGCGTACTTGGCTGGGACGAACGGCAGGACCTTCTTGTCGATGTCCGACATCTTCTCCGGATTTGGTGGTGGATCCTTGAGCTTCTGGATGCTGCTCCAAGCGTCAGCAAACGCTCCCGCGCTCGCAAGATCGTCGGATAGCGGCTCGCTGCGCAAGTCGATCCACTTGGGCTCGGACGATGGCGTTCTGCGGCACTCGATGTGGCCGGGCTTCTCACGAGTGATGCGGAAGAGCTGGTAGCTTTGAATTCCCTGGACCTTCTTGTAGCGTGGCGCCAAGCCCGTCTTGAAGTCCCAGAACGGATGCTCTTTTAGGTCCACGTTGATCGCATTGCTGGATGCCGCTGACGCGCTGGCAGCCTCCACCAGACCAGCCATGTTCCAGCACGACTCGCGCGCTAGGTGCTTCTTCACACTCCCGAATCCCCGATCACACGCGTTCTTCGTGTGGCCCTTCTGGAAGAACTTGAGCTGCGCCTCTCTCACGATCCCCGACTGTACCAGGAACAGGAGATACCAAACGATGTACGAGTTCTTATTCTGGCCGCCACAGTTGTCGCACCAGACCGTCACTGTCCTCACACCCTGAAGCGCCACTGTCGAGTCGCTGAACGCGTCGTCGAAGAGTCCGTAGTGGTAGAGTGTGTGGTGAATCATGCTGGCAACCTCGTTGGGGCCCTTGCTGCCCTTCCTCTCGGAGTACACGTAGTGATAGTGGAGGTTGTCGTTGGCGCAGAACACACCGAAGAGTGACACAGCCACGAGCGGCAAGAAGTACCAACTGGATGGAGTATCTGGTGCGTGTGGAAGCGTCAGGTTCTGAGCATAGTCCATGATCAGGACGAGGTCATCCTTTGATGCACGGGCATTGTCGGCCTTGTACTCGAGACTGCACAGCGCACACAAAAAAACACTTTCAGTTCCAATCAAAAGTATCACAAAATGTGCCGGTCTAATCCAAAGTATCACAAACTCACCGCATCTCTTTCGCTTCACTCAGGTGCTCGCCAAACACTTCTGCCTCGACTCCGTCCGGATTCGCGTCCATCTTGTTCCGGTATATCGCGCACTTGTCACACACTTGCTCACGAGGCGATCGGATCCGAACGGTGGGGCACCGCTTTGTGAGAATGCGGAAGAACGAGCTCGCGGACGGCCGGGGAGTGTCAATATAGTTCTCGTCCAGGTACTCAACGTACTGGTCCGCCAGAAACTCCCACGTCAGGTTGGACGGGAGCAACGTGTGGTTCTCGTGCGAGTAGTAGCGGCGACTTACGCCTGCATTGATCTCCTTAAGTCGCACGCGCACCGGAACTACGTCGCCAATCGCCTCGCCGACATCCACGAGCCATTTCACCATGAGATCTTTGTCCAGGTCTTTTGCTTTGGCGTTGTCGTAGCCGGCGTGCTTCTTCACAGCGATGTCACCCTCGCGAACGCGCTTCCTGTACAGGTGCAGCGTGCGGTGGCTCACGCCGTAGAGCAACTCAAACGCCGTCTTGCATACTGGTCCGATGAGAGGCGCGTAGTAGGTGAAACGCTCGCGCTGCTGACTGGCGCTCGGCTTGCGCTCGTCGAACGCCGCGCACATGGCAAGCGCGGTGAAAATAGACGTTCTGTACTCATCCTTGGTCATGGCGTGCAGGCTGATCAGCACGTTCCTTACATCCTCTGCTTTGCCCGTCAGACACTTCTTCTTACAGCAGGCGAGAACCTGGAAGTGCTGTGCCGCTGCTGTCGGCGACGCGTTGTCTGCGAGCAGATCGACGAACGAGTCGTGTGATGCTGGTGCAGCCGGTGACACGCGATCGACCGCTTCATCCTCGCTGCTCTCCGCCTCGCTCTGCTCAGGAAGCCACTCGTCGTCGCTGCAGCTGTCCATCGACTTTACATGCGTGCTGCTACTTTCAGAAGACGTGTTTTTCTCGGCAAGTGCTTTTGTACCTCGGAATCGATGGACAAACTTTGAAGTCGTTTTTTTTGAAAAACCTCAAAAACACGTTAATGATACTTCGGAAAAATGTGGTCTCATATATCAGTTTAGTATGGTTAACTTTACATGAGTAGATTGTATTCATAAAATCTCTAGGAGCCCTTGAGGCTAATTAGGAGTAGCGACAGGAACCATAACAGCTTTTCAATTCAGTTGCAAATTTACCTTCAAGCCCTCAAGTCGCTCCTCATTTCTCCAAGTCAGGATGCTTCCTTAAGACGAACAAGCGTGCTAGCCGTGTTTGAAGGACTATTGTGTAACAGCGTCCTTATACACTCCCCAAGTCTTACCAACGTTGCTTAGTGTGAAAGCGCTGAGGTTTACCTCGGAGTCGCTTGTTTGGTCGTAGCCGTCGGTATCCTGTTTGTTGCGTGCTGCACCCTTTGTTGCTGTACCGTGCCGTGCGCTGTGCATTTGGCTAGTGTTCTGCATCGCAAGTGCGTTGTGCGTTTGCCTCGTGTGGTTCCGTGTGATTTGTTTTGTGGTGGCTGATGTGTGCTGTGTGTTTGGTTTTCATGCTACGTTGTGCGCAGCGGTTTGTACTGCGCACCAGACTCACGCTGTATGTGCGTACTATGAACTCGTGTTGTATGCAGTGTGTCAGCGATTATATATGTGTTCGCATTTTACTTTGATTGATCGTATGAACGTGTACATCTGCAATTTACTGCCTCAACGCACATGCTTCCAATTGTAGATTGTGGGACGTCCACTAATGCGTTGCTGGAGCGCACTCGTCAACGATGCTTCAGCACGACCAGAGCGCAAGGAAATTGAAGCAGAGCAGTCCGTACTCAGCGAGCTAATTGACCAGGGCTGAGTCCAGCGCTTGCACAGAGACCCAGCTGTCTTGGAGCGCCGCTTACCGCCCAGCTGATGCAAGTTATCATTCGTTGCGCGGTTTAGGTCCTCAGCTAACTTCCAAACAATCTGCTTCCAGAGTTGGTGAGCGATCGTGTCGTGGCTATCCAGGTACACAGGCACGTGCCACTCTCTGCCACCAATGATCTGCATGACGTTGACACACGCTTTCAGATCGACGCTGAAGAATTGCTGCTTCTTGCAGCTGGTTGTCTACCGCACTGCGCATGTGTACCAGTTATACATACACCCAGCGAGCGTGGGTGCCTCGGGCGCGATGTCAGGGAGACGTGCGGGTACGTGAGGCTCGAGAGTTTCTGCTTGGTCGTCGTTGTTGCGCTGTTTGCTCTGCTTCTCTTGTATGTCAGCTAGTTTTGCGATTCCACGCTCGATCGAAGTGATTGGGACAGGAGTTTGCGTGGTAGCCGCCGTTAGTATTGCAGAGTTGTCGCCAGTGCTCGCGCCAACCTGAGCGAATGTGTCCGTCTTCCAAGCCGCTTTCACCTGCCTGCCCCAGTCGACATATGTTGCTATCGACATTCGCGAGCCCAGCGCAGCATTCGTTGCCTCAATCGCCTCGTGGAAGCGGTAAATGTAGTGTGATGCGAATTCACTTGACTCTTGCTCCATGTCTACAGCGGCGACAACCTTTTCCAGGTGGATTGCCAGCGACGCGATCGACGCTGCGATCGCGCCAGGAGCGACATCGAGCAGAGCACTACTGAACCCGATGACGTTCTTGAAGAGCTGGCGTCGAAGTGCAGCAAGCTGCGTAAACTCGAGATCAGACTGGCGGTACCTCAGTACGCAAATGCTCGGTGCAGCACATAAGAAATCTGGGTTCTTGAAGCCGGCGAGCACCTTGCCGACGCTTCAGTCTTCGCGCGTGGTAGTGCCAACGTAGGCGAACGTCTTGGTCAGCGAGTTGAGCAACCAAGCACCACGTGTGGAGATCCACTGGAAGGTGAATTTTGGAGACCCGTTCACGTATGCAGCAGCGTCACGATGAAGTGAGTAGCTGCTCAGTCCGATACCTTGACGTGCGCAACGTGAAGGAACAGCTCCCCAGACGTTGTGATTGATAGCTGGCTTTTCTGGGCGAAGCATGTGTTAATAGCGCGTCCAAACATGTGCCACATTAGTGTTAGTATTACAGCATCATGCAAACTCTTAAAGCTTGATTCAACCCTCTTAGCTACAATGTCTTGCGCCTGCGCTTGCAAGTCTTCTAACTTACATCCTGGAGCATCCTTGGTTTGCACGTTGGCAAGCAAGTTGCGCTCCACGTTCGCGCTTGCTATTTTCTCTCGTATTTTTGAGAGTTTCTCGCTGTCAATCATATCCATCGGGTGTCACTCTCGCAAGAGGTTCACAACTTGAGCCTTGTAACCCACCACAGTTGCTTTTGCGAGTGGACTTGCGCGAGCACTCGTTTTGGTTTACAGGAAGATAGAAAACGATGTAAGCAATGAATAGAAGTTCTAAGAGCAAGCCCCCCAGATGGAAGGACCTTGTTGATCTCTCCCAATAAGCTTTCTTCTATGCCTTCAAGATCAAGAAACTCATCAAAGCACCTCATTGCGGTAGATTCTTGGCCTGTTGTGCCAAGCGGCACATCGAGGTCTCTTGCAGTCCGCTGCATCTTCCAAAGTGGCGGTTCGTGCGTTGTCACTAACTGAAACAACACGAGCCAGCCAATCACAGCTGTTGAATCACCCAAAGACCGATGTTGGGAATGCTGGCAAATTATTGAATAAGTCCTACAATGTCGTAGGGTTTGTATGCAGAATTATTAAATAATTTGCCAGCATTTCCAAAATAATTGGGAACGCGTTTAGAAAGAAAAATGAGCAAATTTGATTGGATAAAATTAAAACAAATATTTATTCTGTGTATTCTATTGGTGTTTACAGAAGTTAGGGTATGTTACATGTCTTAGTGTTGGGGAATTTCATATCTCATCCTACAATAATCAGCGAGAGACGATAAACTATCCACCACGAGACGTCTCGGATCGAAAGCAACCTAGTGACTATAGATAACGATCATCTACAAGATCACAAACGACTTGGTTGAGATTACAATCCGGTTCGTGCTGACACACTCTATCACCTTCTCTGCGGCAAAGACCACGACAGATGCGCAATTGCTTCTCATACTGTTTTGTAGATGTGAAAAGTAATGTAGCTGCTTAGTGGACTGAGTTCTGAAAAGCGCCGCATGCATTGTCATTACAGGTTGTTCCACTTTCAATGCGCAGTGGGCGACACACACGGCAATGTTGGTTTTCCAGCGCAAATTTACGAGCGCATTTCTAGTTCTCAGTAGATACAGGTAAAGAGGAACCGCACCACGCACGACTGGGGATTACTACAGTGTTAATACATATTTCTCTGCAGATAGCAGGCAGTTCCCTGTCGAGAATCGGTCCTATGTAGCAATCCAAAATCGGCACCATTAGCGAAGACAATCGGCGCAGTTTTGCTGACGATGTAGAGCCACCAGCGAGTCATCGTTCCAAGCATTTCAACGTTGCTCGGTCCGCCAGTGAGGAGTTTTTTCCTTACATCACTCGCTATAGTATATCGACTCCAGATGTTGCACGGACCAGGGATGAAACTGGATGGCTACACAGGTACGATGGGCGATATGGCCTAAAATCAACATCAAAGCGACGGCGAGGGCAAACCCACCACCAACATCATTGCCATGGCTGTCAAGTCTGCACAAGCTCGAAGTAGTTCACACATACTCGTCTGCCATCCTCGACTAGGGTCGTGGAGCAGGACTCGAGCTGAATTATCTAAGGTGGTTCGATGGCTTTAGTCTGAGATCGAACTGCTCGTTCGGGTTCGAGAGGCTACTGTCCAATCCTTGACGCATATGAAGATGTAAATGCCATCATATCGAAGTCGCAATACCCGCATACGCGCGTGTGATTCGTGTTCGTCACGAACTTGGCAAAGTGCGCGCGGCCCACCACTCGGCATCGTGAGAAAGGCGACGTAGGCTCGCAGCTCGTGGTACCTTTGGTCGTCGTCTTTGTTGTTGCTGACAGCGTGTGCTTTTTACAGTTTGATGTCCTGCACCGTATTTTCAGGTTGGAGCTTTTTGCTTCGGCTGTGGAAGGGATTCAAAATGCTGTGTGGCCCTCAGTCGCTGTCTTGTTGAAGCACTTCAACTTGGGAGATAGATCGTCCCACATCTGTGACAGGGTGCCAGAAGACACACTGGGATGCCATGTGGGCTCTCATGTAGTCAGAAGGAGTGAAATCCAGTGCATCGTAGAAAGGGGAGGTCACAGTCAGGATCAAGCCATCCTACCGTTCCTTCCCAAGTTGTCAAGTGAGAGAGAGGGAGAGAAAGAGAGAGATGGAGCAGATGGATGTCAGATCTAAGAAAGCGCTGGCATGTCTGTGGTAGCATTGACACAAACGCAGGTCGCATGAAGCGTCCTATGGAGCTTCAGATACATTTACACAGTCAGTCTCCAAGGCTCGGATTGACGAGGCGTTCATGAGGGGGTTGCGTCACGCGGGACTGGTCAGTAAGATCTGGGGCGAGGGGACCAAATCACTTTTTTTCCATCGCGGCCGCGGGTTTGGTAGCCATTTGGGCTCTTGGCTTTGGCTCAGTTGACTGGAGCAAACGTGCTGCGGGCCGACCCGACCCAAGTGATGGGTCATCTCGTCAAGCAATTTGCATCGCGCTCATCACCCTCTTTTGTTCTAAGAGCAAACCCCAGATAGACCAAAAGTGTTTGGTTGTGCCCGATACGGTCTTCATTACGGTAGGCTCCACGCGTTCGAAAATAAAACTTCGTCAAGTGAGCTGAGCTTTGCGGCTCTTGCGGAGACCTTGATCCAAACACAACTGCTCAGCAGGTAGTGCATTGAAATGGCGCATTGGCATGGCATGCTGGCATCCAAATACTAGTACCCTTTCAGTATCCTATGCTTCATAGAGAGAGAGACCTCTGTCCATATACAAATCTCAACCACAAAGACACACAGACATACAGACAACCAGACAGATAGAACAGGGTTGCTCTTGCGCGCACAGATGTGGAACGAGGGATGAGGCGATTTGCTCACTTCCGGAAACCTCGAAACCCAGCGGCCCGCCTGCCCGCCCGCCCAACATGCAAAACACGCGCGTGCGGGTCGCTCGCTTTTCACGCGGTTCTGGCCGGATGAGGGGAAAGGGCGAACACTTTTCAGCCAATTGCACGCCTCCAAAATGCCAACCGTAGATCGGATTGGATGCTATTTATAACAAATGTGGTTTGGGATCCAATGGAAGCTCAAGGAACTAGGTTAGCGCTTCGGTCTCCACACCCGGGCGGGTCCATGGGCTGTACCCGCGAGAAAGAGAGCCATGCATTCGAGACGCGGAGGGTGAGCGCAGCTGGCCAGCCGGCCAGCCATGGACACCCTCACTTCTCGTCTCCCGTTGCTGTGAGTGGAGCGTTTATCTGCGTGCTTTATGGGCATGCGCCTGTGCGCTTGTTCATCTGCATGCACGCGTATGTTTGAGCGTGGGGGGTTAGTTATAAATGGACGGCGCATACTTATCTGATGTCCGTCCGCTCGAATGATTCATTACAGGAAGACGCCAAGTCCCCCTCCTCTTCTTCTTCGCTGTTCCATCTTTCCCGCACAAGTCCAACATGGTGCTCCTCAACGACCTCCTTTGTAACGAAGACAGTGTGGCGCCGCTCGCCGACGAGTCCTGCGCGCCGTCCGCCGCCACGATGGACGCGGCCGAGGTGCTGGACATGATGTTGCAGCAGGAGGCGCGCGAGGGCCGTGTGCAGCGCAACGCCAAGTACCTCGCGGACGTCCAGCGCCACGGCATGGAGGCCGCCTGGCGCCGCAAGATCTGCCACTGGATGTTTGAGGTATGTGCGTCCTGCGCCTGGCAGTGTCCAATGGTACCTTGTTCACGTGTCGTCCAGCTGAAATCCTAATTATTGCGTTCGACGTGCTCACTCATGTAGACCGGCAAGGCGTTCGAGCTGGCGAAGGACACAGTGGGCTGTGCGATCCACTTCATGGACCAGTACCTGTCGATCACGTCCGTGGACAAGATCATGCTACAGCTGCTCTCGATGGTCTGCATGTACGTCGCGTCCAAGATGCACGAGTCCCAGCCGATCTCCATGGTGCGTGCCATGTATATTTTCTCATTGAATGGACTGTGTAAAGCCTTGTATTCTCATTTCTAACATCGGATCTTTCTGTGTTCTTAGGATGAGATGGACCTGCTCTCCCAGCGCAAGTTTTCTCGCGACGATATTCGCAGAGTGGAGTCGCAGCTAGTCCAAGTGCTCGGGTGGCGCCTGGCGCCACCGACGTCGTTCACCTTCGCCCGGGATTTCATCCAGACGCTGGACGTACCCGACAAGCAGGAACTGGAGGACCAGGCCCTCCACTTTCTTATGGACGTGATAGAAGGTGGGTTTTTATTTTCAGTCTGCTTTTCCATTCCAATGTCACCTACCAACCATCACCATTGAAATCGAGCTCACACGCTTTTTCTTTATGAAAACCAACCAGACTACGGATCTCTACGCTTCAAGAACTCGAGCATCGGCATCTCGGCCGTACACGTGGTGTGGAACGCCCTTCGCCTGCGTCCGAGCACCATTATCAAGGACGCAATCCACGTGCTAGACTTGGACACCAGTGAGTTTGTGGACTGCTACAGGTGGCTGCGCGAGCTGCGTCATTCGAAGCACCAGCAGCCGCGCTTCATTAGCGTCGAAGAGCCCAAGATCGACCCGTCGCGCTCCATCAGTCCCACGTCTGTAGAGGACGCGGCCTTCACCATCTGCCATGACGTGCAGGACCCAGAGCTAGTCGAGAGCGTGGTGGTGACGAGCACGAGCGAGAAGCGGAAGTCTTCGTCTCCTCCCTCTGAAGACGGTCAGCAAACGAAAAGGGTACGCCACAATTCGTGCTAGTAACCAGTTAGTGACTCAGGCTGTCGCGCTTCTGCCCTCTACTCTCATCACAGAAATGGACTGGAAGCGCGACGAGCAGACTGCCAAGTGGCGTCGGGAGCACTGCACGCTCTGTACACCAACCACCATGGCCCGCTGCGTTGTTGTTATTTAAGTGAATGAAGATATTATTTAAGTGGAGTTCCCCTTTGTATATCATGCATCGCCCATCAAGCCCTCAGGATCTCTGTGCTCGCATGTGTCAACTTTCTACTAAAGCGTCCGCGATCTTCGTCGTCTAGAAAATGTGGAATTGGTTCAGGAGAAATCTATCCTCCCCCCTTTGCTATTTTGCCAATGAGCACGACAAGCTTGGCTCTCACAGGTGTTGACATCACGAAAAATACACATGCAATGCTCTACGGTGGCTCCAGTCTTTGCTGATAAATATTATTTATGCATCTATTGGTTTTCGGGTTAGTTTAGGTTCGCGCGACATCACAATGCCCGCATCTTCTTGCTTCGAGGGCGGTGCTCGTCAGCGTCCATCTGTTCTTGAGACTGCTGGTTCTCCAAGAGCGCGCAGAAGTCAATCGCCCAGGCAGGAGTGCAGAGCTCTTCGCAGAGATCTGCGTCCACAGCACACGGACTGCTCACGAAACTGAAGCCATCAATCTCTTTGACCTCCACGACTGTGCTTGGACCCGCCATGTGGCTCTTCAAAGAGTGCAGATCCGCCAGAAAGTGGAAGCACTCCACCAGTTCTGAAGCCGAGACAGCCAGCGAAGACAGCACCGTTGCAAAAGCGTCGGATACGTCACTCTGCTGGATTTTTGTGAAGATAAACACTGTGGCGATCGCAATTGCGGATGCGCTGAAGCGGATGGAGGAGAAATCTGTAAAAAAGAAACATATAAATTAGAAACGCTGATGCCAACGTCTCATCAAACACATATGCTGCTTGAACATACCTTCCGTCACATCTTGCAGAAATAGCATCACGGAGTCGAGAAGCGCTCTCTCGTCGTGAATGCTGAGAGCGGCAACGAGGTCTCGGGCGAATGTGAACGGCGTGAGCGGATTCAGTTTCCAGTTCATGGCCTTCGTCAGCTGGGCTTCCATCTGCCAGAGCTCTTTCCTTGAAAACTTGTTCTCGCTCAGCACTTTCATCTCGTCCTAAAGCACAGCAGCAGATCATGAAAGTTTCACGTCAGCATGAGCTCTGGAGAAGGGAGGAGAAGAGAGTAGATGCTGGCAGCTGACTAACCATCGAAATGGGCTGGGACTCGTGCATCTTGGACGCCACAGAGAGCGACACGAGAGACAGCAGCTGCAGCTTGTGCTTGGTCACTGAGTGGGCCGACAGGTACAGATCCATATAGTTGATTGCGCAGCCAACGGTATCTTTCGCCATGTCAAACGCCGAGCCAGTCTGTTAAACAGCGCAGCACCAACCATTAGTTCATTTGCTTGTATAAAATTAAGGCAATGGATTGGATTCAAGTCGTGCTGCAAAATCTCACCTCGAACATCCAATGGCTCATTTTCTGGCGCCAGGCCTCGATCATGCCGTCCCGTTGCACACTCTGCAGGTACGCGCTGTTGCGCTTGACGCCGCTGCGTCGCTCCTGCAGCAGCAGGCGCTGCAGCGTCTCTGACGGATCCGTAATTGATGCGATGGCGGCGCAGGTTCGGTTGAAAGCGGCTAGTCTGGCATCGCTGGCGCTACTGTCGCTTTGCTTGCAACTTGCTGGCATTGTGGATGAATCGAATCCGAGTGGAACGTTTGTATCAATGCTGGCGTACAGACGCGTTGTTCACGGTGCACACACACAGCACAATGGCTCAATGTGGAGATGAGGGGCAATCAGGAAATGGTCCTATCGGTCGCTGGTCATCTTCGTTCGCGCGGACGCGAGCCATGACCGCCTGCGCATGGCTCGCCGCCGCAGCCTGTGGATCTGTCGCTGGCGGAACTGTTGGCTGCACTCACCACCGAGCCATTTTCGTTCGCCTCCACCACCAACGTGAAAGGGCACCAGCGGGTCTTTTCGAATATTTGATTGGTGTAAAGCCTGGTACATTAACGGGATCGCAGCGAATCACAATGGATAAGGAAAGGATTAAAGGCCAATCAGAATATAGTTGCACGTGTCTAGAAACGATTATGATAATTTCACATATAGCCTCATTTCTGATTTTATTTACATTGGCAGCCGTATGTGGTTCTTCGTGTGACGTGTGACAAGCTGGACAGGAATGAGTTCGATTTTTGTCGTTTCTTTTTTGGGTGCAAAAGAGTGCGGTGGAGGCCTCCGGTTTTCTGGTCGGGTCGTCTTCTCTGATGGTTGAGCGAAAAGAGCACGAAAGAAGGCCAGCAGCAGCACGAGTGAAATGCCATCAACAACATTATTGGTGCCAACTGTGAGTGCATGTGCGAAAATTGTGGTTGTGTTGGAGTGTCAATTGAGCGTTTTGTTGTCGTTGTGGCTGGCGATCTTTTGCTCTTTTGTTCCGAATCGATGGCTGGGAGCGCGCGCCTGATGCGTACTGTACGCAAGCAAGCAAGTGTTAGACCAGCCTCTTCTGTCTCCCGCTCTCAAAGCTCACATCTCCTCCTCCCGCGGTCGCCAGTCCTGTCAATCCACCCAACCTCCTCCCCCTCCCCAGTCGCGCTGTTCTCTATGGGCCACGCCAGCCAGCCAAACAGCCAAACCACCGACGGACGGCCCACGTCACGCAGACTCACTCGCATGCATTGCCGTCGTCGCATTGCATTTCCCCAACGCATTTACAGTCACTTTCTAAAGCGCAAGCGAGCATTGATGCAGTAATGACGCTGCTGACTGGCTGGCTGGCAGGATGACGCCTGAGCGAAGGCACGAGAGAGAAAGCGAGAGCATTTGCGTGAAGACTGGCGGGTGGATTTTCTCTCGCAGCGCCGCCCAGCGATTCCACTTCCAATGAATGCTAGGCTGGCGACCAGCAGCAGCAGCCAGCTCAGCTCAGCTCCTGATTGAGTCGGTCGGCAGTCGTGCTTGCCTGCTTTTGCTCCCTTCTCCCCTCTTCCGCCGCCCCTGGCGCTTTTCGGCCAATCAGTGGCGCCTGTTCGCCAGCACGCAGCTTCAAGCCTGCGTACCGTACCGTGGTTTGTATGGGTAGGCTGATTCGAGGGAGCGCAGGGCTAGGGCTCGGCGTTTTGCTGCCTGTTTGTGTGGGGTTGTGAGCATGCCTGAGGTTTTTTGGGTGGAAAGAACAACAGCCGAGCGAGCAACAAAGCAAGAGTGAGCTCTTGAGCAAACAACGCCCACGCAACAGCAGCAATAACAGGCGGAGCCCACGCGAGCCGCCGCAGCCGCAAGTTGCCTTCCGCCCAGACGCAGCAGAATCGAAACGGACGCTCAGGACAGACAGACAGACAGGTGCGCGATCCTTCAGCCGCCTCCTTCCTTCCCTCCCTCCTTCTTTCCACCAATCCGCAGATCCGCGCGTCCGCACGGCGCAGCAGCCAGCACCGAAAAAGCGCGGAAGCCCGGCCGACACGTCACAGCCACTCAGCCAGCCACTCATCGAGTCCCCCCGATCCGCATACCCAGACACATCGCACGTCAACGCGCCAGCAGCAGCAAACCAACTGACTGACCATGATCGACGCCGAAGCCGCAGAGACGCTCATGAGCCTCTCGGCGCCCGACGAGCGCAAGTTCGCGTCGCCGCTCTACGCGAAGGAGATGCCGTGGCACGCGTCCAAGAAGCAGCGCGCCTTCGACTCGTACAGCAGTAGCCACAACAACAGTAGCAGCAGCAACAGTAACAGCTTTGCGTCCTCACCACCGCAGCAGTCGCTGGGTCTGCTGGCCAGCTCGCTCCCGTCCAACTCGTCCTTCATGCAGCACATGTCGCTGCTGCGCCACAATATCCAGGAGCGCCCGCTCACGTCCATGATTCCGCGCAAGGAAGCGGTCTCGACCGACGACAGTGACGAAGACATGGACACCGACCCGGAGGACATGTTCGACAACAACAACAAGGAGCGCTCATGGGGTCAGTACCGCTCGCCGTTTGACGGACTGGTCGCCGCTGCGAGAGATTACGCCGACGACGACGACGACAACAGCAGTAGAAACTTTTCGTCCAAGAACTCGTCGTCCAGACCGATCATGATCCCGATGCACTCGAGTCGTGAGAGACAGCAGAGCAGCAGCAGTGGCAGCGGCTCGTACCGCTCAGAGTACAACATGCCGCCGCAGAGGTCGAGCCTATCCCGCGTGAAGGAGGACTCGTCATACCTGGGTCTGGACAGCAGCCCGACCGGCGTCGAGGAAGACAGCGAGTGGTTTGACTCCTACCGTGAGTCCAGTGAGTACAAGCAGCGTGCGCGTCTCGCGTCCATCTGCTCGTCCGACGGCAGTGAGTACGGTGGTCTGGGCCGCAAGAACTTTGAGGGCTTCCTGCGCATGGACATCTCGGAGCGCAACGAGAACGACCGCCTGGAGAACCAGCTCGAGGGCACGTCGCCACCGGACTCGCGGTACATCGGCAGCTACTCTCCGGAGGCACGGAGAAAGCGCATCGAGCGCTTCTTAGAAAAGCGCAAGCACCGCGTCTGGTCCAAGAAAGTAGACTACGACGTGCGCAAGAATTTTGCCAACTCGCGTCTGCGCGTGAAGGGCCGTTTTGTGAAGAAGGAGGACGAGGAGCTGCTCTGCCAGCTGCTGAGCTATACGTAGAGCCCATTTCAGCGTGCTGGTCGAGCGAGCGCAGTTTGAGCCAGCAGCCGCGAGCAGTGGGGACGAGAGGGAGGAGGGCCGGCGAGCAGCGATTTTCTTCTCTTGAGCTTTTTATTTCGCGCGCCTCCCCGCCCACTGCGTGCGTGGATGTGAGCATGTGAGTCCGCCCGTTTGTCGTGTAGATTAGGAAACAACAAACCCAAGCAGTTTTATAAACGAAACCCAAATAAACAGCATCAGCATCATGCCTCGACCAGCCACCAGTTTCCATGTATGTTTGCTTTCATGCATTGTCTGCAGAATCTAACCAAACGCTGCAATGGCCACTATGTATCCTCAATTGCAGGAGTGGGTGTTGTGTTCTCTATGCTGGTGGCACGTTCATAGGCTTTCCTGCAGATCTGCACCAACCAACAGCAGAAAACAGCTGCTGGTGACGTCACCTTCCCCGCTTTCTCTTCTCTTCGCTTAGGGTTGTCAAACGGATACTTCAACCTTGCTGCGTAACGCCACCTGCTGTCTGTTTGTGCAGTACAGTACGTGGCGTAACAGGCGGGAGGGAAAGGGACGTAACGGACCACTTCAAAAGCTTTCGCTGGTTTCATTAGACGCGCATGTGCACTTGATGCACATCAGCCGCCGCTTCGGGCGACCTCCCCTGAGATTGCTTCAGTCGCACGACCACCATCTTCGGACGCACGCGCGCGGGGACTGCGGACGATTCAAACGCGCTCCCCTGGACGCGCTCACAGCAAAAGAACCGCGTGCTCGCACAGCTCAGTTGCGTCACGAGGTCCAACGAGCCCACAGCTACGACGAACACCAGCGCCATGACCAGTCCGCCGCAGATGCTGTCCCATAGCGTGGCATCTTGCACTGGAGGTGGAGGGTCAGCAGAGCCAGACCAGTTGGGGGAACTGGCGAACACGGCGTAGAGCAGCGCCAGGGGAGCCCAGAGGACCAGTCCCACCACAAGCAGCCCCAGCAGCGCCAGCACGCTCTTAAGGATGACAAAGTAAAGCAGAGTCTTCATCGACGTGAGGGAGACTGCGTTCAGACCAGAGGCAATGCGGTCGAAGGCTCTCTCTTCGCGTTGCAGCAACGGATGCAGCGGCTGCTCTTGAGCTGCTGGCGTAGGTCCGTAGAGCTGGATCTGGCGCTCATGGGGCGAGACAAAGTTCGCAAGCACCGCGTCTAGCCTCGCGAGGAACTCGATAACTCCGAGGCGGAAGAGCAAACGGAAGAGCAC
This sequence comes from Globisporangium cylindrosporum, assembly GCA_038050675.1. Classification (NCBI taxonomy): domain Eukaryota; phylum Oomycota; class Peronosporomycetes; order Pythiales; family Pythiaceae; genus Globisporangium; species Globisporangium cylindrosporum. Next base: position 8,923 of record JALBZD010000126.1, on the reverse strand, counting down.
CAGCCCAGCGCCGCAGAACGGAAGCAGAACCAGTGCACAGCTCAGCACGAGCAGCAACAGGAGACTGACGCCGCATGCTGCGACTGCGTTCGCGACGAGGAACACAATCTGGTTGACGCAAGCTCTTGAGAATTGGCACACGCAGCCAAGTGGAGAGTCGAGGTCTTCAGATCTGGGGTCCAAAATCATCGGCGACGGAGCGTCCAGCGCGCCGTACGAGACGCGCGGTCGGTCGTCATCGCTACTCTTGTAAGGCTGGCGGTGTTGGTGGTGGTGGTGGTGGTATTGGGGAGACGACATATTCACGAGTGCTAATGAGTCGCGCATGAGCATTCGGCTCTCATCCACCGCATCACGAGCACCATAGCTAACGGTGGCTTCTCCAGCATCCACATCACCGCAGTCGGCATCCTTCACCAAACTGTGACATCCCAGCTTGTTTTTTGCGTCTTTTCGCGCTCAAAAATGCTTCAATTCGGGACACTTCCGGTCCCTTGTTCGGGACGGCGTCAGTTTGCTTTTGCCTCCAGATCCAGATCACTGTCCAGGTAACGATGACGATGATGAAGGCGGCGATCCGCTGCGGTGCGTGGCTGCTGCTCTGCGCGCTCGGCTGCCGCGCCGAGTTCAACGAGACGCTGACGCTGCGCCCACTGCTCGGTGGCAGCAAGGTGCTTGCGCACTTCCGCTTCTCCACTAGCGAAGCCAGCACCACAGACGATGGTGTGTTCCCCAAGGTGCTCCAGCAGATCCTCTCCAAGTACGACGCCGAGTCGCTCCACCTGACGTTCGCACTCGGTAAACACTCGGACGCGCGTTACGGCCCCGCACAAGGGGTCGGCTCTGATGCGCTGGCTCACGCGCCGTTTGGATCGCGTTTGCAGGTGCGACTCCGCGTTTCAGGCGATGAGAGCATCGCTGAGAGCCTGTCGCTGCAGCAGCGATGGAGGGGCATCACGTCCGAGCTGGGCGGGATCTTCTCCGCGTCGCTCAACCAGATGGACTTGACTGTCGTGACAGAACTGCTTTCGAGCGATGGCGATTCGAGCGCTCTTGGCGCCTTCCCACTCGAGAACTTCAACTCTGGTAGCAAGAAGAACCAGCAGTCGTCAGCCCGTTTCCTCCACGCAGGACTCGCGCGCGAAGAGATCTGTACGGAGAACCTCACGCCGTGGCTCAAGATGCTGCCGTGCCGCACACACGCTGGTCTCGGAAAGCTGATCGACCCGATCAAATACCTCTCAGGGGAGTACCTGTCGCTCTCGCTCTTCGCGTCCAGGTCGTCGACAGGAGGCGAGTGGGTGCTCCACCAGCAACTGGTCACGGTGCAGACGCTCAGCGCTGAGGAACGGAAGCGCTGGAGTCTCAAGTCTGTGTTCTTCAACAGCCTGCCGTCGGATCAGTCGAGTCTCAGTGCGTGTCCCCTTGCAAAGGAAAGCGTAGTTTACACAGAGACGCCGGCCGAAGGCTTTGAACTCCAGCATGCTCCAGACAAGACAGCCCAGCGCACTTCTCCTAGCGCAGCTCATGCGAGCTTTGGAGCTCCGATTGTGCATTCTACAAGTCTCAAGAACAAGGAGATCAGTATCGCTGATGCGTGGCTGACGAGGACTGACTCGCAGATTCCAGCTCACGAGTCTCCGAAGCAAGACCTCGTGAGTGTGCACCGCTTCATGACAGGATATGGTCAAGTCCACGGCGGCATCGCCGTCCGCCTGCAGAACAACCACCCTCAGTGCGCCATGCGAGTGACGTACCACGATGTTGTCCCCTGGTATCTGCGCCTGTACTTCAACACTTTCCAGGCGAAGGCATCGAGGGGCTCGCTGGCATTGCCAGAAGAACGTTCGCTGATTCAGGATTTCCAGTTTATTCCGGCCGAGATCCGCGGCCGCCCGAACCAGCTGCACTTGGAGATCGTGTTGCCCGCGAACTCGTCGCTCGTGTTCTCAATCCAGCTGGAGAAGGCGTTTCTGCGCCTCTCAGAGCACCCTCCGGACGCGAACCGAGGCTTCGATGTGCCGTCGGGGGTCGCCACGTTCGAGCCAGTGGTCGCATTAGACAATTCCGAGGAAGTGTGTCGTGAGCTTCAGAGAGACACGCACGCGTTCACCAGGACGCTCTTCACGGAGCCGCTGTTGGTGCCGCTGCCGACGCCGGACTTCAGCATGCCGTACAATGTCATCACAATGACGTCCACCGTCGTGGCGTTCTTCGTCGGGAGCATGCTCAACACGCTGCTGCGGAAGGCGCCGCGAATCAAGCAGATAATGGCGAAGAACTGAGGCGGGAAGTGGTTGCAGGCTTCAGCAACTTACATCTTGACGCTCGACAGGAATCAGCCACCCGACCAACTTCAGCTGTATTTCTGTATTGATAGTTTCCTCCGCCTTTCAATAGGAAGTGCCATTCAAACCTTGTGATTTTTGTACTTGTCTTCATTTCTCTACGCGACGCCTGCCACTTCGGCGCCGTTCTAACTTTTCTGCCACACATAAATATACACACATGCAGTACGAAAGCAAGAGCTGTATCCATACGCAGCTCTTCTTCATTTCGAGCCTCCGTTCTCAAGCGCCAGCTCCTGGTGATGCGCGGTCTCGCGGTCCAGACGCCGCTGCAGCATCGTCGCCACCTGCTGCTTGGAGAACGTGTACGCGCAGCTGAGGCAGAAGAACGCCCAGACGCTCCAGAGCAACACGATGCGGAAGCCGATGCGGTACGTGCAGGCCGTGTCGCAGGCGCCTGCGGCCTCCGACTTGGCGTCCGCGTGCGGGTCGATGATGAAGTTCATGATGAGCCCTGGGATGTAGTTTGAAGCTGCATACCCGAGCAGATTGTAGCTGGCGTACGCGACCGACGAGGCCAGCGGACGCAGGCGGCGTGGCGCCGACGAGATCACAATACCAGAGCACGCCGGCAGGATGCTCCCGCCGCAGAAGAGCATGAGCCAGAGAAAGCTCGCGATGTAGAGCGTCGAGTGGAAGAACGACACCGGGAGCGACGCCAGGCAGCCCAGACCGCCCAGCACCATGCACACGCGTAGCGCCACGGCGCGCTGGTACAGACCCGCGTACCCGCCGAACTGGTCGATGAGCCAACCCCCGAAGAAGACGCCGAGAATCGGCCCCGTACCGCTCACGAGCAGATACGCCAGGTGGATCGTGTAGAGCGAGTCGTTCGTGTTGGTCGCCAGGTAGAGCGTCGTCCAGAACTGCACGCCCGCGACCACGAAGAAGAGCGCTGAGAGGCCAAGTACGATGAACACGTAGACCTTCTGCTGGAAGAGCTGGCGCAGATTCTCCCACCCGGGCGACTGGTCCTGCATGCTGATGCTGCTTCGGCGGGATGCCCGATCGTTCAGGCGACTGCGCTCGCCCTTGTACACAATCGCCTCTTCCTCTTCCTCGTCTTCGTCGTCTTCATCGTCATCGTTCGAGCTGATGATCGAGTCCACCATGATGATCGACTTGCGCCTCGCAGTGTGCAAGCGGATGTGCTCCACCGGCACGAAGAAGAGCATGATCGAGAACGGCAGGATCGCCAAGAACTGGAAGATGAACGGCCAGCGCCAGCAGTACATGCCCTGGCAGTAGTTCGTGTCCGCTGCTCCGGCCATGTCGTCAAAGAGGTGGTCGCCCACGGTGTTCATGGAGCTGGACACGGCAGCGTTGAGCACACCCGGCAGCACGGACGTGACGAAGTTTCCCACCGACGTCGTCACGTTTGCAGCGCCCATCGCCAGCGCCTCCGCTCCAGTCGCCGCCGACGGGTCCGCAGACGCCAGCCAGACCGTCACAGATCCGGCAAAGTAGCCCAAAGTGATGCCGATGGGCGTCGCCGCCTGGAGATAGCTCATCCAGCTGCCGCGCTTCGCTCTCGGTGCATACTCGTGCACCCAGAGCGGCGAGTAGACGCAGTGGAACGCCTGCGTGAAGCCGATGAACGCGCGCAGACAGATGAGCAGCGTCTTTGAGTACCACTGCGACGTTGGCGTGCACGCGAACGTGAGCACGGCGAGGTTGTTGATCGCGAGCGAGACGCCGAGCAGCTGGCGCGGGTTGAACTTGCGGAAGAGCGTGCTGCACCAAGGTGACGCCAGCGAGATGGAGATGTAGACCACCGCGCCAAGCAGCCCCTGTTCCTGCGGACTCAGGTGGAACGTGAGCGTGAACTGCTGCAACAGTGACGGCACGGCGCCGGCCTCCAGGTACATGCAGATCTGCGTGATGATCAGGTACTTGAAGAGGTATTCAGACTGACCGGGGATCCGCGTCCCCATTTGCTGTGAGGATGGCGGCGCTGCTGGGTGACGAGCGGTGATCACGGATGGCAGGTGGTTCGTGGCGCCATTGCCACTGCTATTGTTGCTGCCGCTAAGCAGTGACGAGACGGCGCCGTACGAGCCGGCGCCGTTGGGCTGGGGCTTCTTCGTGACGGCGGCGTCCATGGCGAGCGAGTGGCACGAGGCGGGCAGCTCGAGTGGCTGGTTCTGGTTTCTTCTTCCTCCCGCCGAGAAGCCCGAGTGAATGAGTGAGGAATGAGTGAGCGAGTGAGGCTGCGGCCATTAGCTAAGGCCCGAAGGAAGGCCGCAACAGGTCACAGACAGCTGCTGCCTGCCTGGCCGTTCGCCCACTTGACAGAGAACGAAAGAACAGAGACAGCTGATTTGTGGGTTGTGTCCTAATTTTAGGTGTACCACACTAAATATCATGTAGTTACACTTCAGGTTTCCATCTTACTCGGAACGGGGTGGACCACACGAAGATACACTTAGCTCATCCCCCTACCCAAAAGCGCATGAAACGTCGTCGCAGAAGTGACCGACTACTGTAGTTGCAGGCAGACAGGACGCCTGCAGCGACTGGTTGGCAGCCAACAGCAGCAGCAGATTCAAACAGGAGCACCTGAGCGCAAGACAGAGCGGGAGCGGTACAGCAGCGAAAGCCCGACGCACGCGACAAGGGAGGCTTCGGAAGCAAGCGCAAGACTTGAGCCTCGCGCCGCGAAATGGAAACGACACCTGCGCAGCATGCGAAGCTGCGATGAGCATATTTTTAGCTCTCCAGACATCAAAGCAATGGAGTTACGCTTCTTTGCGGCTTCTCGCGCGCTTCCGTTGTGATGGAAGTGCTTCCTAGCTCTTGAGATGCCAGCCAAACGCATGCGCAGTCAAACGAGCTGAAGATCGACCACCAGCACCACTGAGACTGCGGAAGCGCGAGGAATTCCCATCGCCTGGTCAAGCAAGCATTACCGGATTCTCCGTCAACTCCAACGTCCCTCTCCGCCCGCGAAGAAGGCGTACTCGCACCCGCTTCCTGTTGCTCCTGCTATTTCTCTGTGTCGTGTCCCCGGTCGCCGCTTCTCAAACATCAAACACAGCCGTTCCAAGTTATCGCCGCACCGTCAGCATCCGTCATGTCCATCGCACAAATCGCAGTGCTTCTGGTGCTCTCTGTTGTGCTGTCGATTAGTCTCGGTCACGCTGCTACTGTGACTCCACCAGCCACTATGACCCCGTCAATCGCTGTATCATCACCAGTATACACAATTGGCGAACTAGGCGTGGGTGGCAGCGGATGCCCGCCGGAAAACGTCACGACAGGGACATCACCCGACGGCACGGGCGTCTCGGTCATCTTCCGATCGTTCAACGTCTCGACGGACGTCGACAACACGCGAGTACGCGCGGCGTGCGGCATTGCACTGCCTATCCACGCACAGCCGGGCCAGAGCGTGGGCTTCTTCAAAGTCGACTTCCGCGGATATGTGCACGTGCCCAACGAGCCGGATGCCGCCGCGGTTCTCACGAACGAGTATTTTTTTGCAGGCCAGCAGGGCATTAAGGTCAAGCACACGTACTTGCCGGGCGACGACAAGGACATCTTCGACACCAACTCCATCAAGTTCCAGTCCGTCATCTGGTCGCCCTGCGGCGGCTCCACAGTCTTCCGCGTGAACACGGCGGTGGCAGCGACCAGACTCGGGGCGTCCGAGGTCGGGGCATCCCGGGACGAGGTGAGAATCGTGCTCAACTCAGTGGACTCGGCTGTGAAGGGGAGCATCCAGGTCACCGTGGCCTCGAGAGCCTGCAACCCGCTCACAGGCGAGCCCATCTGAGCACGAGCCAGTGGATCAGTTGAAAGCTGACGACATTTGAGCTGGAGGACGAGAGATGACGCCGTTGGCGAGCGAAGCTGACGATCGACGACTCACTGACTCACTGGTCAGTAATACTCGTCGACGGCATTTTTCGTGTCCTCGCTGCATTTTTACAGTCTGTAGTAGTACATCCGTAGCCGAAACCTGTCAGACGCGAATGAAAATGAGCTCTCCGTTATTGCATGAATACAGAGAGTCGATCAACTCGACGCCGTCTGTTTTCTGTGTTGAACACCAGCAACCTCGTGATTGAACGGACAAGTCAGAAACGGCACAGCAAGCCACTCATTTGAGTCTAATTTCATCCATGCACATGCACTGTATTTCCATTTTACACTCGTTTACATTCGCTGGACGCGCCTGCTTCTCCTCAAGTAACCATTCTATCATCACTCCGAAGACGCGTCCGACGATCGCTCTATATACACAACGATATGGTGGTACTGTGGTCACTTCCTCCTGTTATCAGGTTCTTTCGCGCAGTCAATCGCAGGGCCGTCGTTGGTCGGTGTCGCCCTCTACGGCGTCCCGCTGGCACTCGCACTCACACTCGCACTCGGGGTCGAGGCTGCTGCAGACGAGTGCAGCTGGCGCTCGCGCTGGCTGGACGCGAGCAGGCGCGACTGGACACGCGCGCGCTGGAAGCGGATCCAGTCCGCGGTCTCTAGCTCGTCCTCCGTGTCTTCGTCGTCCTCGGCGATGATGTCGTCGTCGTCGTGCACGAGGCCGCTCGCGTAGAATGCCCAGGCGGCGTCCGTGCCTTGCGGCTGCTGCTGCTGCTGGCGGCGGCGCGTGGCGCTCGGCTCCTCCGCACTCGGCGACATAGACTCACGGGACGACATGGCGCGGACTCGGCAGCCCAGGACGGGGAGGCGTGGCGTGCGGAGGACTAGCAGGACGAGCGCGGGTGGGGAGCGGGGGCCGATCCGCGGACGAGTGGGGGAATTGCCGAGTGGCCATGCGCTTGCTGCCTCACGCAGGAAGGAGAGATGAGGACCCAGTGGACGCCTGGGCGCTTGTGGCTGATGGGGAGCGAGTGAGCGAGCGGCAGGCAGAAGGCAAACGGACGACAAGAGACACGACGATGACTCGGGCGTTCCGGTCTCACAGCCGAAAACTGAACCGACCCATCCTGATCGGAAAATGATCCGAAGCTAGCTCTGTGCAGATTAAAGGGGACGGTTTATGCGGATAAGCCATGCATATCATGTAGGTCTCCCAGTTATAAAGAGGTATAGTGTGACTGATTCCTCTAAACCCTTACAATCAAAAGGTACGCATATCCTACCTCTTCTCAGCCATAATCTGCGTGCAGACGCCTCCGAAATGCTCAATAAAAACGGCACTGACGCATGTATTCGCTGGCACTGAAGCGACGCTAAACAAACACGAGCCCGTACTCCTCTTCCACCACCACGGCGGCGTCTGATACCAAAGAGTCCTCTGGCGTGCGGCCGCCGCTACTCTTGCGCCGACTGCTCTCCTTCTCCATACGGCGCTGGATGCCCTCGCAGAGGTCGCGCGCGTCCTTGCTGAGCTCCTGATTGCGGCTGATGCGGCCGGCGCCGTCCTGCTTGCGCTCCACAAACTGGCGGGTCTCGAGGTCCAGATCCAGCGTCACAGGGCGCCGATCGCCCTGGCGCAGCTCCACCTCTTCGTAGAACTGTTCCTCCGTGTCGATCACCGTCGTGCGCTCCGCACTGGTCTCGTCGTAGAGGACCAGCGTCTCCATGTGTCGCTGTGCCGCGCGGTCGATCTCGTGCTCGTCCAGCTCTTCGTAGCGCAGCTCCGTGCCGCAGAACGTGCACTTGCGGCCGCCGTTGTGCTCGATTTTGCCGCACTGCAGGCAGTTGATGACGTGCGTGTTCAGCATTTTCGGCGCGCCGGTCTTCTTCACTTTCGCCTGCTTGATGCGCGAGTTGGGCACTGCAGCTGGCGGCACGAGCCCAGCGGCGGCGCCTGCTGCCTTTGCATTCGCCTTGGTCTTGTTCTGGGCCTTGGCGCTCTGTTGCTTCTGCTGCTGTGGCTGCTGTGGCGCGAAGAGCCTGGCGCTGATGGTCTCGGCGCGCGAGGGCGAGATGCCCAGCAGCTCTGTCAGGTACGGCACCACCTCTTGCTTGGAGCTGAAGGAGCTGAACACGTAGGCCACGATGTCGTCCACCTCTGCGAAGCCCAGCGCGCTCGTGAGCTCCGTCTTGAGCCACGCTCTCGTGTCTGTGTCCGCGTTCATTTTTTCCTGTTGTTGTGTGTTGTGTCACAGCAGGCTGTCCATGAAGGTGTCGAAATCCTGGAGAAATCCTGGAGGATTCCCAAATCTATGTGGTCCACATATACCTACTGGATTAGGTTAGTTTTTGGCGAGCAAGTCCACACGAAACGCGGCTTGAACGTTCTGTGCCGTGTGCATGTTGCCGTCATTCTCATTTCTTCCTCCTCTGCTGGTTGGTGTTGCTGCCGCGAGACAACAAAAGTTCAACACAAGAGTTCTTCATAAAGACATCTTGGCATTCATGTGTGTGTGCGCCGGTATTCGTCGCAAGTGCAACAGGTGGACGAGCTCTCACTCTTGCTTGCAGTATTTGCAGCCCGCAGAGTCATCTCTAGACAAGATCAAAAATCCAACAGAATGTAATCGAGATCATGGAGTTCTCAGCGTTCTAAATATTAAATGCATTGATCCGTTCGCTCTCGATCTATTCTATCAGTGACCTGAGTGGGACTGGTGTCAACTGCTACTGGTTGGAGCAACAACAGAGCG
>JALBZD010000125.1:0-60163 GCA_038050675.1 Globisporangium cylindrosporum | reverse complement strand
CCATACTCGTATAGTCACATCTAGTGTTCGCGGGGTGATGAACTTGCGGAGGTAGAGTGCATGGTCGTGCAGTTGTGTCGTGCTAGGTGCGTCTATGAGGACGTGTCGTTCGAACGGGTGTTTCTTCGTTGGTTCTCTCGGGTCTGCGAGCGATGCGTACAATGCCTTTGACGGAATCTTCGGGAACCACAGTCTTGAGTGGTGTTGTATTTACGGTTTTGTGGTGTTCTCGGTGAGGTCTCGCTAGACTCGTTGAGGTGACTCGTTGAGTGATGATATTAATGTCAAGTCATTAGCTACAATCCCAGAGACGGTGACAAACTGCACACCTTGCACAAGGTGTACAAGGTGTTTGTACGCTTCAACGGCAAGCGTGACCTCGATCTTTTGTAAGCAGCAGGAGCAACAGGCACCTACATGGACACACCTCCCAGCTCTCAGGTTTCTGTTCGCACTGATGGTGGCAAGTATACACTACCTGGCAGGCAATCGGTATACAAATGGTTGGATACGGTAACATTCATGCCCTCAAACTGCTAGTACGTACCCTCCAACATTACGATGAATTACTGCAGGCTACAGCATATGAATCTGCACAAAAATCCCGGTCGGAATGTGGTCGATGCATGCAAACTCGGGAGAGGTTTGTCTGGGGATCGCCAGGACAAGAGTGAATCAGAGCAAACCTTCAGAAAGAGTATTCTAATGTGTGGCGTGGACGGACACAATGCAAGGCTCCTATCATCTGGGCGCTGGGCTGTAGATCTTCATTTGTTGATGTCCACAGTGTGCTGTAAGCTATAGTTCGCTCAACGTCATGAAGTCCTCCTCGTGTTGATAGTTCAGAACAAAATGATACGTAATTTGATGCAACCAACATGTATGCATATGCATTCTAACATTCTAAGGATCTCTACAGTAGTAATTCGAGCCATTGTACCGGTAGTCTCTTTTCAGGCTGCGTCCTCGCGAAAGGTTACATAAGGCACAAGTGACGCCTCCGAGTGGACAAACAAACTCGCGGAACCAATATCACGAGACGCATCAGCAAGTGCAGCAACACCGGCGAACAGCGCACTCTCCGACGCGCTAGCAGTTTATACCAGAACAATCCCCCAGATCCCAAGAGCTCTCGTCCTAGCTCTGCTTGTCTGCGAGAATACCACAGAGCATGACGATCAACGCCGTGTCCATGTTTGACGCGACGTCGAGGTGCTACTTCTTGCGCGAGACGCTCTTGGGGCAATAGACATTCATCACAGGCTCGCAAGCGCCCCCCGCGTCCTCAATCAAGCCAGATGCATGCGCCGCACTGACGCCAGTTGCCGACGAGGCCGAGCTCGCACCGCACGCCGTTCAAGGCGTCATTGAACACGACACTAACAGTAGAGCTCTCACCAGAATCGTACGACGACGAGATCTTGAAGATGGGCTCGCCATCGTGGCCGCGTCCAGCGTGCGCGTACAGGGTCGAATCGAACGAGAATGTCTTGCTTTTGTAGTTCACGACTAGTATCTGATCCGCGTTGAACAGCGTCTGCCTGCTGGACAGCAATTGGCCTCAGATCTTGAAGCGAGTGGCGAGTCTGCACGTCTCGGAAAGTATGACCACCTCGAATGTGATGGTGCTTTCCCTGGAGCGTCACGAGCTGGGATACACAGAAGCGCGGATCAATCGCAATGGTAGGCTTCTTCTAAGTGAAGAGCACAACGTCCTGTATCTGTGAATTTGTTGAGCCCATGATATTACAGTCGATGAAGAGGTCGGTAGAAAGATGTTCATGTGGCAAGGGTGCGGACCGCTGGTGCGCTTGGTTGAGCAAACTGAAGAATGAGGTTGGACGAGTGGATTCGAGGGGCCGAGCCTTTGTGCCGAGACTCTAGTTAGGAAACCTGAACACTCTCAAAGCAGCTGGAGGAGTTGAAAACACGGTAGATACGGTACAACCAAACGCCGCCATGAGGCGATCCTTGTAGTCGATTGATTCTTCGGACAGATGGCTGCACGCAGATGGCTCTCTGCAAGTTTGTGCTCTGTGCTCTGCTTTGCACCGCAGCGAGGACTCGTCTCCATACAGAGTCAGCTATTCATCTTGAAAGTAGCGAGGCATCCGTTTGCCCGCTCGAGCAGTCGGCCTGAGCAAAGAACGACCCAGGGTATGGTTCTCCAGCGTCGCTTGTAACGTACGGCTGGCGATAGAGTCGGCTTAGCACCCGCGAGTGGCCACGCGACGATAATAAATCAATGGCCAGTCATTTGATGGAATGGATAAAGTGCGACGTGCTTATCGTGGCGCTTGTTTCGTTGAGCGAGCACCTCGGTTGTAGAGGCAGCACGAGACCAATAATCTACCTACTGGTATAGCGATGCCATGCTTGGATGAAAAGCGGCAGCAGGGATGTCAACGAAAGTTGCTCTGGTCTCTTAGTCTCCTACAAACTGTAAATCCTCCGCTCTCTTGCGCTCACATACCGCCATGCAAGAGTAGTCTGGCTTACCAAATGTACTCGGCTGGTCCCTATATCCGGAATTGTCTGTATTCTCAATGGAAACACATGGAGTAGCTGGCCTCTCGTTCCATCATCTGACTCACTAAATTGCTCTTGAACAGTAGAGAGAGAGAGAGAGAGAGAGAGAGAGAGAGAGAGAGAGAGAGAGAGAAGAACTGAGTTAGAACTACAGAATAAGAACGTGCAACCTGACATTCAGGTGGTTATGAATTTGGTACCCTCACTATCTCTTTATCTCACGACTATATGCAGTACTTGTGAGAAGGTAGCTCGGTCCATGTCTGACTGAGACGACAACAGTGTGGGCTTGCGACCCAAACTACTTACTACTGGGTATCCTAATAGTCACGGTTAGCCGGAAGTCACACCCGGGTGTTGACGGACAGAAGTGATTGACACACAACAAATGCCGCACAGCGCACAACGAAAGCCAATGAGCGAGTGAGTTTAACTGCGTTTTTGATTTAGTGCGCGGCTCACAAGGTCATAGCTAGAGCTGGTCTTTGTTGAAGAGATGTCCGATCCTTTCTTTCACTGGAAGCTCTTTGGTTGGATAACGCAAGTTTCGAGGTGGCCCCACCTATCGTCTCCCTGAACTACGAACATAGAGACACAGTCGCGCTACGCTGTCGTCGTAGTCCTGAAGTCCGAAGATGATCCACTGCTGAACGAGGCAACACTCATGATCCAAGTGTTTCCATTGCTCTGCACCAAGTCGAACGAGTGAGTTCCTTAGTTGGTTCATGCGTTGTGTCCGATGTCAGATGAACTGGTTCGTACTTAATTGAAATTGAAGTGTTTCCGTCATGTAGTTAGCAACGGCGCTTTATGTTGCTCCTAGGGCAACATATCTCTTGACCCAGATTTACGTTGCTCATCCGCAACGTCTTTCCATCGTCTCCTCAAAAAATAACGCTTCAACTGTACAAAACCAAAATGGCAAGACGAGCTGATGGTGGTGATGAGGTGGCGGACGCGCGCCGCCCTCGCTGGTCTCCAAGCGAGCGCACTGCATTCGTATTGCTGGCGCTGCTGCGCATGTGGGCGAGCGTGGGGCTTCTGGGTATGATCCACCCGGATGAGTTCTTCCAGAGCCAGGAGGTCATGGCGCGCCACGTGCTGACTGATGATGACAACAGCGCTCGCAACCTCAAGGTCCAGCTCTTCCTGCCCTGGGAGTACCAGTTGCCGACGCCCAACCGCTCCGTGCTCTTCCCGTACGCGTTATAGTAGAGTTGTCGGTCTTAATGCTCGATGTGCTGACTGTATGGCTCTCTGTGACTATATATATGTGTGTGTATACAGAGCGCTGGTGGCTGGCCTGCCGTACGAGATGATGCTCTGGCTCGGTATTAAGTCCACAGGGTACCTGCTGCTCGTCGTGCCTCGCATGCTGCTCTGCGTTGCGTCATTCGCCATTGGTACGTTTATATATGTAGGCACGTGTACCTGATGGGCTATGTGGTGTATATTTTTTAACGTTCCTACTGCCTGTGTAGACTTGATCCTGTACAAAATCGCCACAAAGCTGCGCTTCAAGGACCCACCGCGCGTCGTGCTCTGCTTCGCCAGCTCCTGGCCGACCGTTGTTTTCCTCACGCGCACGTTCTCCAACACGTGCGAGACGCTCGTGCTCGCGCTCTGCTTCGCCGTGCTGCTGCTCAGAGATCCACACAAGCGAGTGTTGGGTGGACTGTTTCACTCGCAGACGTTGGCACTCGGCACACTGCTGGCCGTGGGCTTCTTCACGCGCTTCACTTTCGTGTTCTTCTTCTTCCCAATCGGGTTGGATCTCGTGCGAAGCCAAGACGCGCTCTATGTTGACAAGGCTCGCAAGAAGAATGAAGACCAGAACCACGTTGGCTCGAGTGTCGTCGGGCGCGTTGCTGCGACGCTGTTCATTGCGCTCCAGGGGCTGCTTTCCTTTGCTTTGTGCTCGATGATGTTCATTGTAATCGACACGCTCTATTTTCGACCCGAGATGCGGTCTCTAGAGTCATGGCGGAGCATGGGCTTCGACCGCCATACATCGCTGCTCGACAAAATCGTCGTCGCGCCGCTCAACAACCTGGTCTACAATCTCCAGTACGACAACCTCGAGCTCCATGGTGTCCACGCGCGTGTCACGCATTTTGCAGTCAATATGCCGATGCTCTTCGGCCCGCTCTTTGTGCACTTCTTGGTCAACCTCGTCACTGAGAATACGCGCCATGGGAACACCAGCCTGCCCAAGCATCAGCAGTTCTTTGGTGTATTCAGCGTACTATTCCCACTCGCGTGCATCTCCATGGCGCCGCATCAGGAGCCTCGTTTCCTGCTCCCGCTGCTCATCCCCCTGCAGATCTTCACCGCGTCATCCCTGTTGAAGAACCGGGTTCGCATGGCGCTCTGGGCCGTGTTCAACTTTGCGCTGATGGTGTTCTTCGGAGTGCTGCACCAGGGTGGCGTGGTGCCGATGCTGCTCTCGTTTTCCAGAAATGGTGGCCGTAGTGGCATGCAAGATCAAGAACAGCAGCAGACACTCTCGTTCCCACTGTCGTTGTCATCGTGCCAGTTTGCAGCGTCAGTAGCAGAAGACCTCAAAGTGCACGAGCTCATGGGCGATGTCCCCATTGTGTTTTACAAAACGTACATGCCGCCGCGCTTCCTGCTCGCTGGGATGAAAGCAACTTCGAATTTACAAGTGGTGGACCTCGCGGGCGGGAGTGCAAATGACATCTCAACTCAACTGCAGCGCATTCAGGAAACTATAGCCGACTCATCATCATCTTCATCTTCACCGCGTAGGTATCAGGTATTCCTGGTAGCGCCTGCAAGCGTGAGCGTCGATCTGATCGTGAAGAGCGCATTTGTGAGTGCGTCAGTAAAAGTCGGTAGCTGCTCCCCACACATTTCGACTGAAGACCTCGCGTTGGACAAACCATTGGCGCTTGAGCTCCACCTTCTCGAACTGACCAAGAAGTCTGAATGAAAATGGACTATCTGAGTTCTTGCATTGTGAAACTGATTCTGGCGGTGATGAAGCATTGTGATTTTATTATGTGACGAGCGAGTACTTATCACGAGTGTCTACACTGTGGCCCAGTAAGCTTGCGCTCAGCTGTACTGACACGTACTCGCTGAAGTAGTGGTGCTATTCTAAATCAATTTTAAAAAGAACAAATCCATCGTTCACATGTATTTTTTTACCCACACAGCTCGCCAGAATCACGCCGTTCGGGTCGCATTATCAACCTTCCGAGCGCGGTTCACCGTCACGACCATGCACTCACCTCCCATTGAGACTCTGAAATCTTTGCGCGCTCGAAAATGGTTCGCAATGTCGACATACCCCAGGTAGGATGCAAACACGCGCGGTGGCAGCGTCAAGCGTGTAAAATTGAACTCAGAGGAGGCTGATGCGTCCACGGCACTCACGATAACGTCGTACGCCTGGTTAGCATCGTGGTCATCTTCATCTGCAGCGTCGAGAAGGTGCAAGAACTCCTCAAAGTTCCCGTGGGATTGCTGGATCGCAAAATGGTACGGGAAGCCGTCAAGTTACTGGTTTTCGTAGTCCTGTAGCGTCAGAGTGAAGTTTTCTTCCTCATCTTCACGGCCTCGGTTGCCTGGCAGAATCGAAGGTGGCTATAGGTGGTGGGTAGCAGTCTCGACCGGTTTGTTTTTCACCTGGGCGAATTCCGGATGTTCAAATATCACCGCTTGTTTCAGCACATCTGCAAACTTCTCGGGGTCAACATCACAGTGCGCGAGCGTTTTGTCAACACCAGCTTTTAGTGCCAGCTTTGTGCCAGAAATCGAACACCATTTGGCCACCTTTTCCTCGCCAGTAGCACTCAATGATACTGAAAGATGGAGGGCGGGTCCGCCAAGTGAAGCATGCATTTGATCAGATCCTTCACCACGGGTTCGCAAACTGCGGTCAATCCGAGCGTTAACATCGTGAGCTTCATCTTAATGTTGGCTTTCCGCTTCTCTTGGGCTTCCTTCTTGATCAGTGCTTGCCATATACTCTCGAAATGTGTTTTCAGGGGGTACCCATTGTCCTTGATCAACGCGACCTGTGCCTGCATGCTTTGGATTTTCTGCTTGATCTCGGCCACCCACTGCATGCCTCCCATGTTGACCTTCGATATCTCAAGTACCCAGTGCTCGAGTTCTGGCTTGGCGATGTATCCTTCTGCAAACCGCTGCTCGAGGCCGATCTTGAAGTACACTGCGGCGTCGTTATTAAACACGAACTTGAAGTCAATCACGTGCTGGAATGCCTCGCGAATCACTTGTTTGAGCTCGCCTGTCTCGAGACTTGCGATACCGAGGCTTAAAATCACTTGTAGGTCCTGGGCGGCAGTCATGTTTGGCGTCAACGCTACGATCGACTCGCGGGCCATCGCGTCTTGCGAGCCCAGGATCGCAATGGTGAGTTGTTGAAACTCCTGCGCTTTGGTGCACTGGTCGAGAAGAAAGTAGATCCGCTTGAAATCCTCGTCGTCCTTCTCATCAGGGCTGAGTCTGCCAATCATATCAATCGGCCGCTTGCCTCCATTGCCATTTCGAACCACAGGGTCAACGTGATAGACAACCAGAAGCAACTCGATTACGTGAAAGAGCCGCATGTCCACTGCTGCGTGAAGAGGAGTGGACTCACTCGAAGTGGTCGGAGCACTCCATAGTTCCTTGAAAGTGCGACTGATGGTTGCTTCAGTGCTAGTATTTCCGTTAGAAATGGCTTCAGCATGCTCCTTACAAACCTTCAAGACGAGCTCGTACGTCGGCAACTGGTCATCCACTATACCGGCAGCTCCTGTACCCAAGCAGAGGCGCGCTGCAGTATTGTACTCTCCGAAGTCGATTCGAGACTGGATAACGGTGCGGATGGCTTGGGCGTGATACTCGTGTAGAGCCACCTCAAACGGACCCTGTGTTTCTCCGTCGAGCAATTCTTTAACCTATTTCTCCGACTCGGCTAGCTTCGCCTCTAGTTCAGGCAGTACTGTAGTCTTTCCCGGGGCCCAAAAGCTGTACGCCGTCAGGTTTCTCCACGCTGAGCTGAAGAGAGGAAGCACGTTGTCGAACAGGGCTGTGATAGTAGCAGTTTTGACCAGTTTGCGATCTCTCAAGTCGTTTAGGATGCCGTGAAGGAGGAAGAGCCTCTTCTTCATCGAGTACCAGTCGTGTCGAATTTCCTCCTGGCATACTTCTCGCATACCAGCAAGTCAGCATTCAATGTCACGACAGACTGTATAGATGCCCACAAATCGAGCCGTCTCAACGTTGCCGCCACCGGAGAGGAAAATCGGCTCGACGGGTGTGGAGGCAGACATAATACTGATTTATCCGTCAATGAAGCGCAAGGACCGGAATTCGACAGTAAAAAATCCCACGACATGCCCTCCGAGCTGCGCATCTTGCTCCGTAGCTCTCTTCTAAAGTTGGTCGTGATGATCAGACTCCGACCATCTTGCTTGACAGACGTCACGCGTTTGTTGAGGAAAAAGACGAGCTCTTGGAACGAATTTCTGTCGTCTTTCGAGCTCGGTCGATCTAGTGCGCCGCGCGCGAGTCCCATCGATTCGTACTTGTAAACGACTTCGATTGCGCAGACCACGCCGCCGTTGGTTTTACAGTCTGCCGTAGTCTCACATCAAACTGTACACTAGAAGAAAAGAGGAGAAGATTTAAAAAAGCAACCAGAACAGACATACGCATCGGATCACCTTAACAGTTTGGGAGCTCATCGTTTCCCGAATCGGTCAATTGCCTTCAATATGAGGAACGTAGAGAAGTGTGGACGCACGGACTCGGATTCGAAAGTGACAAGAGACGAAACGAGTCTAGAGCCGAATGGAAAGAAGAGAGCACAACGGTGAGGCAGGCAGCTCGCACAGCTACTGTACCCAGACAAATTGCATTTCTCTCTTTCTCTCTCTTAATGGAACTGAACACAGTTGGCATGTTACCCAAACTGCACCCATCCAACCTCTTCTCAGATCTGATGGGAAAGGCACGTTTGTCACTGAGCTCCTGGATATGTGATGCACAAAGTGAAATCCTCAACCACTCGAGCAACCTGACTCAGTTGTCAAAGTGAGATGTTCAGTACAACACAGTTTTCTGGTGGCTTCGGTACGTGTGAGCTCATTTGTGTACGCGTCCACGAAAGTTGGCAGCTGATCGCCACACATTTCGACCGAGGATCTCACGTTGGACAAATCTTTTTGCGCTTGAGCTCCACCTTTCGACGCCACTGTTAATCAATGTGAGGCAATCAAAACAAGGGGGGAGGTTGCATTCTACGGTATATTTTGTGTGCCTAGCGGCAGAGCTTGCCACCAGAACGATGTCAATCGACCCTCCTCAAACCCACGGCGCCGTGGAGCGCGAGATACGAGAGGAAACTGACATGGTTCTCGTTCCATTGGTACGACCAGCTGAAGCCACTTGCGTCGATTTTGCTGAAGGCACTTGCACCGATTTCCGGCGGACCACTCCTGAAGCTCGAGTCGCACTGATAGACGGGGGACGCGATAGACGATTAGCAGTTGAGCGCGGAGGTGTCAACGCGTTACTAGATGACGTCTTCCGTCTAGCAGGAGCGATGACGTACTCTTCAGATGGCGCTGGAACTCGTTCGTATCGACGAGCTAACGTTGGCGAAGGGACTAGACGGATCCGCTCCACTTCTCGCGGTTCTTTCTTCTTCCTCGCGTGCCTGGCTTGTTCCTCTTCGAGTTTCCTCAACACTGCTGATGACCGTGGTGGCGTGTGTTCGTATACACCGTCATGGCTGACCTGGACAAACACTTTCGGCTCTCTCACGTAATACTCTTCTTGCTGTTCTTCTTCGTCTTGCTCATCATGCTCACCTTCACCTTCATCTTCATCGTACTCGTCGAAGTCTCTGTTTTCTTCTTCGCTCTCCTCCTCTTCGTAGTACGTCGATGATGTGTTGGTGGCACGACTCACAATCGTTCTCTTCTTGGCTTCGCTGCGTTGCTGCTGCTGCTCCTGGAACTGGACATTCTTCCTCCCATCATTCGCATGTTCAGCGGGAGTCGATCCGTCTTTGCGAATGATCAAGTTGCCTCGCAGTCGATGCTCATTGATGAAATTCTGCAGATCAGCTTCTCGAACACACTGGCGGGCACATAGTTCTTTCAGCTCGACGTACTTCACATGGGTCTGGCGCAGCTCATCTTCTCGTAAGCGAAGGCGCTTCTTCAGAAACAAGAGCATGTTCGCGCTCTCGTTTGCCGTCTCGTCTCGCTTTTCGTCGTTGTTCGATTTGTTATCCTCCAAGAACGGGAAAACAGGGAAATCCAACCACAGCGTGTCCATGAGGCTCAGCAAGTCAGATTTCTTGTCACAGACTTCCATCGCCTCTTTACTGTTCGCTTTCCAACTTTCGACACGAGTGCGGAATTTCTTCAGCTTCGCGGTGATTTTCTCTAGCTGGCGGTTTGTTGAGCTCTCTCTTTCATGAGACTGGGAACTGGACTGGTGCTCTCGATCTTTCAGCCTCGACACCGTGCTCTTCAACTGCTCAGTCTCGCTCTGCAGGCGCAAAATTGCAGCGTCTTTGACGTGAAGCTGATCTTCGAGCGCTTGGACTTGAGCCTTCCACTGCGACTCTACCTGCCCGAGACTTGCATCTTTGGATTGCAGCACTTCTTTCACCTTCACCTCTGCTTCTTTCTCCTTCGCTGCGAGCTGAGACTGAAAAGCGTCCAGTTGATGTTGCAGATGTTGATTCTTGCCCTGCTCCTCCAGAAGCTGCGTCATCTTCTCCAAAACCCGTTTCTTCTCTTTCTGCAGCTCCTGCTCCAAGAACTCGATTTTGTCGCTTTGATCTCTCGGCGGCTTCACCTTCAAAACCTTGACTCTTGAGTTCTCACTTAGCAAGTCCCGCATATCCATTTTCGTCGATTTCTTTGCTCGACTTCCATTCGCGTTCAGAGGTTTGGGGTGCTGCTGCTGCTGTGAGTGTAGATCCTCGTATTTTACCGCCTTGGGTCGGCGCGACCACGCTGCTCGGGAGTCATCAGAGGCGCTGCTGGGTGATGGTAGAGGGGCTTTCCGATGTTTTCCTTGAGTATTCAACTGAGACGGTACTTTCACTCTTCGACTCGTCTGTTGTTGCTGTTGCTGCTGCTCTTCAACATCGTCAGCTTGTGGTTGTGCACGCAACAACTCGCTCTGTTTCGTGTGCTTTCGTGCATGGACCTCGGTGCTTTGCTTCTTGCGTGCTGATGAACTATTTGGTACTGGAACAGCCACCGATCTGCTTTTCATAGGTGGAATAGCTCTCTTGGGTGACAATTTCTGCTGAACTCGCTGTTTCTGAGTCACACGCACAGCCTGCTGTCGAGCATTCTCCTTCTCTTCTTCGTTGTCATCACCTGATGCCTCTGATCCATCAGGCGACTCAGAGTCGCTACTCTCGTTTGCTGACGAAGCCTCAGCGCTGTTGTTTCTTCGTTTCGCTATTGTTGTTGGATACCTGGGTAATGACGACTCTGCAGACGACTCTGATGATTCTGATGACGAGCGAGATCGGCGTACTGGACGATCCTTCTTGGTGTACTCGACAACTGAAATCTTGGTGTTCTGGCGCTGGGCAGATGCAGAAGCACTGGTGGAGATCGATTCTTGATGATTCGTTTCCGCCTTCACAGTCTTTCGAGCTTCGGATTGCCGCTGCTGCTGATGTTGCTGCTGCATACCCTTGGAAATCTCGAATGCGTTCTGCGCCAGCAAGTGACGATGCTGCTCATTCTCTGAAGCTGCAATCAAAGCGTGCGTTGCCGGAGGCGGGAGCGCTAATCCCGGTGGACACTCGTCTCGGGGTACGATCTCGCCATTCGGAAGGAACACAAACTCCATCGGGTGGTTCTCGTACACAATCGCTCCAGATTTGAGACTTCCACCAGTGCGCACGAGCTTCTCACCGACAGGCTTCTTGTTGTCCGGCTTCTTCGCGAGTGCCAGTAACTGGGCGTTGTACGGATGTTGCGGATGGTAGCGCGAGCTTGGTGGGTGGCGCGAGTTGCGCAGCAGCTCCTCTTCGTCATCGTCATCGTCCTCCTCATCGTCATCATCATCGTTGCTGCTCATGTCTGCACTGGCGTTGTCGCTGTTACTGTCACCGCCGTCACTATCATCGTTCTCCTGCTTCTGCTCTGCTCCATTCTGAACCCGCTGGCGCCGCGTCAGCTGCTTCCTCGCGTTGCCGCCGTTCGCAGGCTCTCCTAACAGCTGCCGCTGCGCCTCGCGTGCGCTGGACTCACTGAAGACGACGTCGTGCGACCCCGTGAATACGCGCTCGGCGTGCAGGCGGCTGAGCATCTTCCTACCTTGCGTCGCCGCACGAGCGAGCGAGCGAGAGGTGCTGTGCTGTGCACTGCTTGCTTGTGGCTTTGGAAAGTGCGCGCGGTTTTTCAAAACGCCGCTCAGTTCTTTGGGACTCTATTCTATAACATCTCAATAACTATACGATTCGGATAAAATGCCGTGTAGCGCTCTTTTTCAGATACTATGGCAAGTTGCTATTGTTTCAAAATGATGAAACATGCTCTTCGAAGTATACTTTTCCCAAGTGATTCATGTTTCGACTTTTGCAAAACATTGGTCGGTCGACTGTAAGGCGACTTACAAAAGTAAAATGGAATCATTTCTTGTAGATAGTATGTGATATTATATTTTTTGTTGTTTAAATTATGAAAAACCCATTCGGATTTTTATCCTACCGTTTATCCGAAAACGACAGTTCATTGTGCTCCATTTAAAAGCGATTGCATTCCATTCAAATCTCGGCATCGTTCTTAAAAACGATTGTGTTTTTGGCGCGAAAACGTTTGAATTTTGCTTTGATCGCGCTCCGCTCTTCATTACGAGACCAGGCGCTCATTAGAACCCAGCGACGCGGCGATCTCCTTCCTGACGACAGACGATAATACACAGCAATGGGAGCGACAACAGAATGCGCAACAGTGGACGCGACGGTGAACGCCATCTCCTTCTCCACCACCACCAATAACAACACCGATAACAACAGCGCTCCGCAGGCGCCACCCCAGACAATGCACAAGAGCGCGCGCGGCGAGGCGTACTACCGTGACGTGCTGCTGCAGATGCAGAGCGAGTTCGCGCGTGCCGTCGCGGCGCTAGAGAAGCAAATCTCGTGTCTCACAGAGCACAATGAGCTGTTGGAGGACGCGCAGCAGGAACATCAGATGTACGTGTGTCTTTTTGCTTGTTCTCTCGCTGCCTGTTTGAACGGGGAGCTGGAGTTCACGTGGTCTGCCTGTGTTGTTGCGTTGCTTCTTGTACAGCGAGATCACTGGATTGAAGCAGAAGCTGGAGGACGTACATGAAGCGAGACGGCAGGACCAGCAGCGCGCGAATGACACAATCAAATCGCTGCAGGAAGAGCTCGTAATGACCCAAGAAGATCTCCGAAGCGAACAGCTCAAGATGCAGACGCGGGAGCAGTCGCTTCAGCACGAATGCTCCGCACTCAAGATGTTGCTGCAGCAGGAACAGGACTACTGGACACGCTTTGAGAAGGCAAAACAGGCAGAGCTGGAGAAGATGAACCTCCAAGTAGCAGAAGCGAAAGCCGAGTCGATGCAGAGTAAAGACCGCAACGACAGCCTTTGTCGAGAGATCAAGTTGCTGCAGAACCGCGTAGACACCGCTGTGCGCACGTCGAGAAATTTCGAGCAGCGTCTGAAGATCTTGTCGCACCAGAAGCACGACGAGCAGATGGAACTCGAAGCTGAAGTGCTCCGGCTCAAGCGCAAAGTGAGCGAGAAGAGAGAGCAGAACAAATATTTATCCGATGCGCTGGTGGCGAGAGAGGAAGCAGCTACGAGTGTCGCCGCGAGTCGACGCCAACAGCGACCGGTGTCCTCGCCAGCAGTGCGCTCGCCGTCGTCAATTTCAAGCACATCGTCCGTGTTTTCCGATCCAGTCACGGAATCCACATTCTCGTCGCAGTGCCAGCCAACCCATCACAACAACAACAACAAGCAAAAGAAGAAGCAGCGCGTGGAACAAGTGCGCGAAGAACAGGTCCAGCCAGCAGTGGAGAGGCGTCTTCGAAAGCGCGACATCACGCTCTCCGTGCCAATTGCAAAGAGAGCGATCCCATCTTCGTCCGCCTTCGAGACAAAGCTTAGCCATGAGAACCACATTCACTCGCACGCCCCAACGTCACCAACAGCTTCCTCTCCTGATATGACCCCTCCGACATCGCCACGCACTCGTGATAACCACACAACGAACAGCGGCAAAATAACCTACACTACCAGCAGCAGCCGTCAGCAGCCAAGCAGCCAGAGAGCTGTTGGCGGCAGGAGCACGCGTCTGGATCGAGAAATGAGCGACTTAAGACGGAAACTGGATGCCTGTATGCAGTTCAGCCTCAGTCCATGAGGCTATTTGTCCTGAGAGTGCGTGAGCGAGTATTTGTTAGGTTAGCCACCTCGCCCGCATGTGAAGATATCGAGACCTGCTATTCAGTCAGCAGCGAAAGTCGAAGACCTCCCTCCAATATTTATTGTGGTACGCAATATATTAGTCCCTTTAAAAATCGACTTGGCTCTCCTATTCAACAGTAACTCACACACGTAATAGACAGCAATAGGCAACCAGCAGCATGCGTCCATCATCATCATCACACGGGCGACGGCAGTCGTCGGAAGCGCCGAGCGACCTCTGACGATGACGAAGCAGAACCTCCCCCTCCTGACACCTCAATCGGCGACGGGTCCTTCACGCGACTGTAGCGCCTAACAACTGACTTGTAGACCGGAGGCGATCTCTGCGTGTCACTGAACAAATTGGGCGTCGACTCGGCTTTCCGCATCACGTGGGTGGAGCTATTGGCTCTGTCGAGTCGGCTGCTTTTCTTTGGACTTTCCTGGACTTCATCGTCGTCTTCAGGTTCGCGCGAAGTCATAATGTCGATCGAGTATCGATCATGGTGGCTTGGTGGCACGTCGCCCCCACTTCCGGATTTCAGAGAGGATGAAGAGGCTAATGTGTAGTACAGCGAAGAAGAAGAGGACGAGAACTGGTGCATCGAGTCGTCCTTGGAGTTCGATTTGCAGTCGTCGCTCGAGTAGAAGTCGTGAGTCGTGAACGACGTCATGTCGTCGCCGACTTCCTCTTCGTACCCCATGAACTCGCTGATGTCCGCCGAGCTCACGAGGTCTTCCAAGGAGGAAATCTGCTCATGGTTAACATACAAACAATAAAAGAGTCAAGAGTCATCCTCACAAGACAATCGAGATTGGGATACAAAACATACCGAGAGTGATCTGGTCACGCGACGATGACATGCTAGTTCCGTCGACACGCTGCTGCTCACGCTCGAGAAATCTGCCGACTCCTGCGACGCATTTGTGTTCGCAGTCCCGGGCGAGCGCTGCTGGTTCGAGCGCTTCTTATCTTCAAAGCTGTTCACTCGCGCGCGGGAGGCGAGCACTGCGGCAGTCAGTCGTGGACTCGCCTGGTGGATGCCCAGTGAAATCGTGCGAAGCAGCACTGGCGCACGAGATGGGATCTCCAAGTCGCTCATGTCTTCATCATCATCTTTATCATCTTCTTTAGTGGCGCTCTGATCGTCACCATCGCCATGTGCAGATGATTTCTGCCTGCTGCTCTTGATTGGAGATATTGGTGGTGACACAAGATTAAAATTGTGGCGCATCCACTCTTCCTGCTGCTGCTTGAGCAGCTGCTCTTCCTTGTACTTGTTCTTGAGAATGTTGAGCAGCGACTCTTTCTGGCGCAGGATATCTTTGTGCGCCACTGGTGACGATGGCGGCGTGAAGTCTAGCTGGTTGTTGTTCGAATGCGTTGACGATGGAATCGAGTGTGGTGGTGTCGACGGTAATGGGATCTTGAGATTGCCAGGAATGGGTCGTCCGCCACTTGAAATGTTGGGCTTCCCACCTGCTCGCTTGTTCTCAACCGCAGCCTGATAGCCAGCCATTTTCTTCGATACTTGGATTCGCAGGTTGTCACGCTGAGAAGACTTTGGTGCTTCAGCGTGTAGACGTTGGTGCTGCGGCTGCTGTTGCGGTACAAGTGGCGGAGACGGACTCTGAGGAAGGTGTGGCTTTTGGTGTGGCTGCTGCTGCATACGCTGGACTAGTGACGGCGCCGTCACTGGAGACGACGAGTATGATAGCGGCGGCGGTGGTGGTGGAGGCGGTGTCGACGTGAACCTTCCTGGTTTTGCGTTCCTGCTACCGCTGATCGGAGTGTCTGCATTATCATTATTGTGGCTGTTGTTGTTGTTATCATCTTCAGGCTGGTTGGTTTGCCACTTCATGATCCCGTGCGGCTGGTGCGGGCTGATGTTGACAGCTGCGCATGGGCGAGTCGCATCCAAACGGGGTGGCGTCGACGGAGCCGACGGCACCAATGGACGGGTGCGATGGTAAATAAATGGATTGACACCACCCCCACCCCCACCCCCACCACCTCCGCCTGGAGGTGAGGGCGTGAATGCCGTCATCGAGTGCCTCTTTCGACGCGAGTATGCACCAGGTGGGATGGGCGATGAGATGTACTCCAACGGGGCCGGAGCTGCGAAAGAATCGCCCGAGGTGACGATTTTCGGCTTCTCCATCTTGAAATGGTCGATTTTCCGAGCTCCTTCACCTGAAGCTGATGGCCATGTGATTGGCGATGGGGCACCCCCCGCTAGATTGTTACTATTGCCTTGAGCTTGAGCGTGCTGACGACCACCAAGGTGTTTTGATGGTATGTCATTCTGTCGCTGTGCGTCATCACCACTTGAGGTTTCAAAATGCAGCTCGATCTCCGTGTTGCCCACGAGCAGCTGATCTCCAGTGCGAACCACTACGGCTTCTTTGTGAATGCGACAATTGTTGTTGAGCTTTGTGCCGTGCACGCTGTGGTCCACGTACACCCAGATACCATGCTTCGAGGTGCACTCCAGCGTTCCGTGCTCAGGTGAGACCTGACCAAGCAATGAATCATCAACTAAGATCAGTTTGCTTCGCTCAACAACATATCACATGTCAACTTACCATCGGGTCGTTGTTGCAGTGGAAAACCGCAGTCGACAGCGTTCCAATCGCGACCCCCTCGGGTGTCGCTCTCTGTGGCGAAGAGCTCTTCGTGATGATCGCGCTCTTGTTACTCGGATGGATATTATTTCCCCCCGGACGCACTCTCAGCACTGCGAAGTGACCGTTTTGCTGTTGTTGCTGTTGTTGGACGTTTTGATTCGCAGATATCGCTGCTTGCCTACTCCTAATCGCATTGGCGCTCATAGTGGCATTGAACAGCCCACGACTGCTGCTATCACCGTCAGCAGCGCTAAAGTGTTCGTTCCTTTGAAGCCACGTGGGGTTCTCCATCTTGCGTGTCACTACTCACTGGAGTAGATAGCTAATCAACCAGCAAAAATCAATTGACAGACTGTTGTCTGTTGGGTGCACGCACAAGTTGTCTCGTTCCGCTTGAACACCAACAAACAAGATCTCAAAGGGACGCGCAGTGGACGAGGAGCTACGCGAGTGATCAGGAGAGACACAAGGTGATCGAGAGAGTGAAGGCAGCGCAGACGCAGACGCACGCAACCCACGCACTCACTCGCTCTTGCAGCTCACGACACGCACGCGCAGAGAGACAGAGAGACAGACCAATAGACAATGAGACGATCGATCGATCGATCGGATGAGCGGGCGGGCGGGCGTGTGCGGTTTTGGCTTCTTCAATGCGTGGAAGAAGATGCCCTTTGGGTCGCGTGCTTGGAGCCACAAGAGGCGCCACTCCCCCACATGACACACACTCCGGACACAAAATGGATGCGTTTCGCGCCTAGATTTGCAAATAGAAGATATATATTAACATAGAGTGTAGTTTCATTAATATTTTGTAGACATGAACACGATATCAAGATAAAACAGTGTTAATATTGATAATAATGAAACTTACATGGTTTGATATCGCAGATATTTTGCCAATGTAACTATTTGCAGTCAATTATATAACATCCCTGCCAATTTTGTAATCATCAATTGATCACTCGGATGAATCGCTCGCTCGCTGTCTCACTTGGCTGGCTGGTTGGTGCAACAATCAATCCGTCCGTCCGTTCCAGCATCATCTGCCAGGAAAAGCGACGATGGCCAAGATGCTCCTGTACATGCGCCGCGCCGCTGCGCGTGCCACCTCCACCGCCGTCCATAGCACCAGGAATGGTGCTCCTACTGCCTCTATTGCTGCTATGCGCCAGACACGCGCTCTCCCACACACTGCTGCCGCTGTGGCACTGCACGGCGATCGCGTGTGTGTCCGATCTTTCCAGACCAGCGCTATGCTCCTGAAGCAGCACACGACCGACGTGACCAAAGGCGCCAAGCAGTCTGTGGCTGCCGCATTAGCCAGCAAGAAGGACGATGATGGTGAGGAGGAGGAGGAGGATGAAGAAGAGGATGAAGGCAGCGACAGTGATGATGACGATGAAGAAGACAGTGACGACGAAAATGACGACGACGACGAAGAGGCAGAGATCGACCCCGAGAACCCTGCGGCGCAGTACATCGGTGTGACATACTACCCGTCCAAGGTGAAGAAGTACAGCGCCGAGCTAAGCATCGACGGCCACGTGATCAGCGGCGGCGATTACTGGACAGCGCTGGACGCCGCCAAGGGCTACGACGAGCTCGTGGATCTCTACTGCGACTTGGACACGCCGCGCAACTTTCCGTCGGGCTCCTCGGAGGCCGCAGAGGACGCTGCTGCGGGCGTCATCCCGGACGCCGCGACTGCTGAAGTGGTCGGCGACTGGGAAGTGCCGGAAGTCGGCAAGCGCCACGCCGACATGATCCCACCGATCCCAAAGTGCGTTATGTGATTGCGTTTCTGATGACATGGTCCTATCTGCCCTATGTTGTCCTAATGCTGTCCTATCTATCTATTTATTCACAGGACGTACCTGACCCTGGACGAAGTGCTGGCGGCATTAGAGAAGGAGAAGGCCGTGAACGTGTACACGGTGGACCTCGCGGGCAAGTCGAGCCTAGCGGAGTACATGATCTTCACGACTGGGCGCTCGCAGGCGCACATGCGCCGCATGGCCGACATGATGATCGCGTCCATGCGCGCGCGCCAGCTCGAGGACGAGTTCAGCTACTCGGTCGAGGGCCGCGACTGCGATGACTGGATGATCGCGGACTGTAACAACATCGTCGTGCACTTTATGCGCGAGGACACGCGCCGCATCCTGAACCTCGAGGACCACTGGGAGAACATGGTCGACGACAAGCACCGCGTGTACGGCGAGATGACCGAGGACGAGTACATGGACAAGTTTGGCACGAGCGAGCTCATGGAGTATCTCGAGGACGAAGACCATTCGAACCCGGACGACAACGACACCGACGGCTCGGGCGTCGAGTGGAAGTGAGCGGGTTCTTTTGGTTTACCTATCGATCGATCCATTGATTGATTACATGACTCGCATGCACAGCCACAGTATCTAGACACACAGAAAACCATACTAGCACATGAGAAACAATGTTGTAGCACACGCATTTCTTGTTGTTGCTTATCAATGTCATGCAGGAAATGAGTAGGAAGTAAGCTGGCTGTTTATGAGCCTTTCAACATTTGTTAATCTCTCTTTATATGAGTCAGTCCTTCGCAGTCCCCACAACCGAAGACTTCAACACTGTCGGCAGCGAGCTCTCTTTGCCCTTGTCCATGTCGTCGTGGGTGGCTTCGGGCTTCATCGGCAGCGAGTAGATGTACACGCCCGATGCGACAAAGAGCACAGAGACGACCATGGAGAGCGTGAGTGGTACGCCGAAGAGCACGGCGCTCAGCAGCGGCAGGAACACCAGCTCCAGCGCGCTCGCGATCGCCTTGCGCACCGAGTCAAGCACCTTGAGGAACATGCTCGTAACCACGCCGATGAACGACATGATGAGCACCATCGGCAGCACATAGAACGAGAAGAGCACCTTGATCTCTGACGGGCTGATCACCTGTGCGAACGACTGGCCCGTGAGGCCGAGCACGAGCATCGCCACGGTACACAGGATCGAGTCCATATACATGAAGATGTTCTGCAGGTTGAGCGAGATCTTGGCCTGTTTCTTGAGCAGCACTTCGTTGTATACGCCCGCAAAGGTGCTGCTGAGCATCTGGATCAGCAGGAGACCGTAAGCGAACAGGCTTGGGCCCACAGTCTCATGCGCGCCGCCGCTGGCCTTGCTCGAGCTCGAGCCGAGCGTCTTGATCGCACAGCCGAGCGTCGTGACTGCGAGCGACGTCCACTGGTTGCGGTTCAGCTGCTTCTGGAACATGAACTGGTGCAGCATGCCCGTGATCACCATACGAAACTGCAGCAGCAGGAAATACGTCGACGCGTCGAATTTGCGCAGGTTCACGTACGAGAGCACGTCGTAGAGTACGTACAGACCCGACGGGATGAAGTAGCGCAGCAGCAGCACGCGGTGCTCCGCGATCTGCTGCAGCAGCAACTGGCAGCGCTGTACCCAACTAGCGCCGCCATTGCCAGCGCCAGTACGCAGCATGTCCTTGGCGTCGCTCGTGAGGAACATGTACGTGGCGATCGCGAGCTTGAGGAACGACTGCAGCACGACCGCGGACGTCGAGTTGAAGCGCACATCGTGGCGCTTGGCGAGCTCGTTCAGCAGCCCGTAGCCCACCCAGAGCCCCATGTACGTGACGAAGATGCCGCGCTGCTCGCGGGTCTCGAGTCCCAGCGGCGCCGCGCCGCCAGTCGTGCCTCCAACAGCACCCATGATGGATGGTTTGGTGGTTGTTCGGGTGAGCTGCCTGCGCTCAGCTTGTCGTGTTCTTGTGTGACAGGGTGGGAGGTTGCTGTTTTGGTTTCTGGGGTTTCTTTTGGCTCACAAGGGAAAGGGAAGCGAGGAGAGGGCTATTTTTGATAGCGACACGTCAACACAGGATCCAGAAGAGGAGGTGAAGGTCGCAGGAAGGATGCACGAAGGTTGCACGTAGGTCGTCGGAGATAAGCGATGTCGTGTTTTTAGCCAACCACAGAGCACGCGATATTTCCCATTTTTATGGATTGTGGATGCATGTGGATAAAATCAAGAAAGATGCATTGTCACCCCTCGCGTGCGCAACAGCGAGCTGAAGACATGGGAGATCGTCAACCTAGTAAGTGCCATATCGCGGTCCTACTCCAGTGTGGAGTGCACTCATTGTATTTGCAAATCAGGCGCACACAGGAGAGCATTGGAGCCTTCGCTTTTGGGAGCTCTTGGTCAGACTGTTGAACTTTATGAGAATGCACATGTGTATCTGGAAGCAACTTCACGAAAAGCGACCCAGGTCAAAACTTTGGAAACCAATGCGCAGATCCTCAAGACGCACTTCGAGAACTTGCGACTGGTGCTCATTCAGAAAGAAGAAGAGGAACAACAACACAAACGGTGCCAGAAGATCGTGTCACTGCTCACGCTCGGACTGGTGTTTGCCGGCGGACCCGCGATCAGAGAGCTCATGAACAGCATGATGGACCTGACGGACCCGGTCCACTTGCTCTCTGCTACGCTAGAGCTCGTGGGCAAAGACGAGATTGCCGAGTTTTGCACTAGAGACGGCGCGAAAGCGGTGTTTCACGAGGAGACCGCGAAGCTTCTGGAGCGCTCCGACATTGTACCGCTAGAGTTTGCGACTACGTTGAAAGATGCGGTGATTATGGAGCACCTCGAGTGTAGCAGACCGCAAAGTGGCGCATTTGATGAAATGGGTCGAGGAGAAACCGGGTTCGACCACTAAACAGCCAGTGGACTGCGGAAGTCTAAGCGCGGAAGCGCACACAGCACGATACGAAAGTTCCAGCCTCCAGGTGGACGAATGTCAACAGGGTCGCGATGGCTTCATGCGTCTGGTTCACATCGTGACCTTCCTCGGTGAACTGGAGCAGCTTGATGAAGTCGTTTACGTTTCCATTCAACTGTTGAACCGCGAAGTGGTACGGGAACTCGTCGAGTCGCTGGTTTTTTAAATCTTCAGCACTGACTAGTGGGTGCTCTTTTCCAAGTTCTTAATCGCTTTCCTGGTTCGAACGCAACCCACCATCATGAAAGCGATCGACTCAACCTCCGAATACATGCTCCTGATGCTGCCACCGCATCTGTTCACATCGTACTTGGGATATGTGGTCATAGCCAAGCGCCTGGCATTTCGCAAAGATTTTAAGTTCTGGAGGATGGGGGACGGTTCGTCGTGACGCTGAGCAGAGCTCGGAAAGTGGTCGAGACTGCGTAGGTCGCCACCAAACCAGAAAAAGAACCGGACAGTGCCAGTCTTAGATCACTGTTGCTGGAAGTTGCCCATTCATTGCCACTTGGATTCAACAATACAACCACTATGCTGTGTAATGTGGTGTTTAATCTGTAAGTCTGTCAGTCAGCTCTTGACTGTTAGCTGCGCCAACGCCCAGCTCCATCACAAGGAACGCACAAAGAGACCTCCAACCTCAACCTCTTGCATTGCAAAGGAGCTCCTCGAGGTGGTGAGGCTTTTGCTATCCTAAAGGTCCTCTCCGGTGGGCATGCGAGGGAGGGATTGACTGGACTGTGAGTGATTCAAATCTCACTCTCAAGCCCAGCAGCCAGAGCCAGACTGAGGCAACAAATGTTAGCTCAGAACTGCAACCTCTCGTGAGCCCTCGAGCCCTTTCAATTCCCAGCTGGCTGAAGCAGAGTTGCGAGCGGTGACATCGGTGACGTATCGTTGGTGCTTCGAGTCGCCTGTGGTACAATCGCGCTCCTCTTTTCCACCAATCAAATCTACAAAATCATTCATTCTAGCCAATCAAAATTGTCCTGTCACAGAGCCAGGCGCGTCACCTCGTTTTCTGGAAACGCGTCATTCCAAACCCAACAAAAACCGTCGGCCCTATTTCCGTGTTGCCAATATCCACCAATAATGCACCACAAATTATTGGTTACACCCCATTTCATCCAATCATATCTCTCAAAAGGCGAGTCAGAGCCCAGCGCTCTCTGTCCCATGTCCACCGTTCCATTTTGATGATGAGCAGCTCATCTCAATAGAGAAGGGGGGAGCCAAGCCAACCAGTAACAACCTGCGGCGCTCGCTTGGGGTTTCTCACTCGCCAACTTCGCCGCCGTCTGCCCCGCTCCGCTCTGTTCTGCCGTCGCTGCATGCCCGTGCACTGAGCCAACCTCTCTCTCTCTCTCTCTCTTTGTATCTACACATCCCTCCATCCCTCCATCATCACAATGGCGCAAGGCAACCTCGTGCGCCGCAACTCGCGCGTGACCGTGGATCAGCTGCTCCGCGACGCGTTCGACCGCGTCGACGTCAACAACGACGGCAAAGTAGACGCGCTGGACATCCAGAAGGGGCTGCAGGGCGCCGGCGTGCGCTTGTCACCTGAAGAGGTCGGCGGCTTGATGGGCAAGCTCGACCCGACGAACCAGGGCCAGATCACGTTTGAGGACTTCTTGGCGATCCACGACGCGTTCATCGCGCAGACGTTCAAGGCGTTCGACAAGGAGAACAAGGGCTACTTGGACGACGCGACGCTGCAGGACGCCATGCAGACGCTCGGCGTGAGCATCACGCTGCAAGAGGCGCATGCAATGATCCAGGAGCTTAACCCGACTGACACGCACCGCGTGCAGGAGAACGACTTCAAGTACCTGTACTTGTACCTGCGCGCGAAGATGCAGACGTCCAACCTGGAGCATTTCCTGTGGGACCCAAGCGTGCGCCAGCTGTCCAAGCACTGGTGGAAGTCCAGCGTCGAAGTGGGCGAGGGCGGCCTGCGCGCGCCGATCCCAGAGCAGAAGGGTGAGGTGAAGAAGGTGACGCCGACGCAGAAGTTCCTGGGCGGTGCGCTCTCTGGTGTGATCGAGGCGCTCATCCTCACGCCGTTGGACGTGACGAAGACGCGCTTGCAACTGGACAAGACGGGACAGTACAAGGGCATGATCGACTGCGGTCAGAAGCTCTTCCGCGCTGAGGGCCCTCGCGGTTTGTACAAGGGCTTCACACCGTGGACGATTCACGTCGTGACCAAGAACGGCACGCGCTTCTACTTCAACGCGGTCTACCGCAAGCTGCTCGCGGACCAGAACGGCCAGGTGAGCGGCTCGAAAGAGTTCATCGCCGGCGCGCTCGCTGGTGCGACTGAGGCCGTGCTCATTGTGACACCGTTCGAAGTGATCAAGACCCGCATGCAGGGCCAGAACATCGTCAAGGGTGAGGTGGCCAAGTACGGCGGTCCCATGCAGACGACGCTCACGATCATCAAGAACGAAGGCCCATTGGCGCTCTGGAAGGGCGTGGCCCCAACGATCGGTCGTCAGGGCCTTAACCAGGCGTGCAGCTTCTGGTCCAACAACGCGATCAAGAAGCACGTGTGGAAGCTCCAGGAGGGCGACTCGCTGCCAGCGTGGAAGAGTGGGCTCACGGGTATGCTCGGCGCGATCCCAGGTCCATGCATCAACTGCCCCATGGACGTGGTGAAGACCCGACTGATGGCGCAGGAGACGATCGTGGGCCAGGCACCAAAGTACACGGGCATGGTGCAGGCCATGCGCGTAATCGCCAAGGAGGAGGGCTTCCCAGCGCTCTACAAGGGCCTCGTGCCGCGTCTCACGCGTCTCTGCCCTTCGTACGGCATCCAGTGGCTTGTGATGGACCAGGTCACGGCCTACTTCTCCAAGAACTAAGGGGGTACAATCACGATGGCTGGCTGCGCTTTCCGTTACAATTGGCGCAGTCAGGTAGAGACCGAGGGAGATTGATTGATTGTGTAGCTGTAGGCTGCCAGTCAGTTCGAAGGCTCACATTATAGACACGTACGTATACACAAAGTAACAATGCACAATCTGCTATACTCTGACATGTCCGAGTCGTACGATTGACAGTCTTCTCACTCGCTTCGTTCAGCGAGCCCTCAGTTGGAGCGGACGAGTTCATGGGGCTTTCAGGGTCAATGAACAAATTTATAATCATGGCGTGTAGTTTGTGCACAAAGCTGTAGAGTGAGAGCAAAATCCTAGTCTTGCTTGTCCCATTCGGACAGACTCATTTTGTTTGCGAGATCGTTTCCTGTCCAAGTGAGCTCTTTGTTCTTATGTGTGCTCCTCGTTCCTATGCGAGCACGACAATTTCAATTGAGCTCTTCATTTTCAAAATGAGCTCTTCGTGCATAGAAAACAATATGGCGCAGTCGAGGAGCTACGCTCAAAATGAATCTCACAAACATACACTGTCGAAAAGAGGAAAATGAAGCGCTACATGCTGCAATTTCGTTTTTATATTTTCCCGTTGCACTGCGTT
Organism: Globisporangium cylindrosporum; assembly: GCA_038050675.1. NCBI lineage: Eukaryota > Oomycota > Peronosporomycetes > Pythiales > Pythiaceae > Globisporangium > Globisporangium cylindrosporum. Next base: position 35,287 of record JALBZD010000125.1, on the reverse strand, counting down.
CACACTCTGGTTTTCATTTTTCTCTTTTTTTGTATTATCTGTAGTAGCTTCTTCACGCTCTCGCATGTGCAGTGTGGCTAGCTGTCTGTCCGTCTGTCAAAGCCATCCAGGCAGTCAGCCACCTGCGACTGTTGTGGAGGGTTCGTTCTTGAGGTTTCACGCCGTCGCCACGCACACACTCACTCACTGAGGGGGTTGGTGGTCCATTCCGTTTGCACAGTCTGCCCTTGAACTTACTTGGCGTCGAGAGACGCGGCACCGGAAATAATTTCAATCAACTCCGTCGTAATGCGGGATTGACGCGCCTTGTTGTACACAAGGGTGAGCGACGAGATGAGTTCCTGGGCGTTCGTGGTGGCGTTCTCCATGGCCGACATACGCGAACTCTCTTCACTGGTCGAGTTCTCAATCAGACCCTGGAACACCGCGGACGCGATCTCGAACTCCTTCAAGTCCGCGAGCACCTCCTCACGGTTGTCTGGCTCGAGCTCGTAGCCGGCGAGCGCCTCCGAGTCGACCGCGACCGACAGCGAGCGCACCGATGGCAAGTACGCGATAGCCGACTGGAACTTGTTGTACACGACGTGCACCTTCTCGTTCTCCGACTTGGCGGTGGCGACGACACCCTCAGCGATGGCACTGGCAACCGTGAAGTTTGGTGGCGACGCGAAGGTCTCAGTCACGTTACCGCGGATCTGGTTACCGAGGTCGCGACGAAGCTGGGCGCGACCCTTGTCACCGATCACGAACAGCTCCGCCGACACGGCGCCGACAGAGAGCTGCTTGCGCACGGCCTTGGCGATACCCGAGTTGATACCACCGCAGAGACCACGGTCCGAGGACACGACGATGAAGGTGTTGTCGCCTTCAAGCTCTTCCGCTGGCACGAAACCATCACGCTCAATCACGCGGTTCTTGCCGTCGAGGTTGTCCAACCACGCCTATGGATACAAAGAGAGATACGATGGGGAGTGTGAGACCATGACCTAAGCTTGACGATGGCAATAATGGAGAAGAGACGTACAGTGAATGGACGACCAGCGTTCATGCGGTTCTCAGCACCACGCATCTTGGCGGCCGACACCATCTTCATCGACTTGGTGATCTTGGCGATGTTCGAGGTACCAGTGATACGGTTCAGAACTGTTCACATGAAAAGAATAAATGAATCGCAATCAGTTAGCGCCACGACGTTCAAATTGAACCAAACAGACGCGAACGATCACATGATAGAATACGTACTCTGCTTTTCAGTGGCCATGCCGCGGACCTGCTGGCCAGCGGCCCTGAAGAAGAAAGAGAGTACAAGTCACACAAAGATCACACGAGTCAGTCATCCATCTGCCATCACTCGCTCACTGTGCGCTGTCGTCTCGAGCAGCAATCGCGCCACTTGGATGCACACACGCGCATGCCCCCTCTATCTCACACGACTGTTGCTTCCGGATTCACGTTGAAAAACGAGAGCTCGTCCTTTTGACACTTGCTCAACGACACACATCCGTCGTCGAATCTTGAAAGACGCGAGTGTGGATCCCGTGTCAAATCGAGAGAGTTTGTCAGCGAGGGGTGCTGTGCGTGAGCTGTACGCGAACGTGCGCATGCGCGCGTGTGGCATCCGTCGTATGCTGTGTGCTATGTCCTGTGTTGTTCTCACGCGCCGCACATACACACACACTCACTTCATGGCTGGGAGGGAGTTCTTGACGAGCGCCACCATCTTTCTCTGCGGGAGTTGCTTTGTGGTTCGGGTGTGTGGCGGCGATGGCGACGCGCAAAGGGGGCGGAGGGGGAGGCGATCGGACCGACGGCTGGGCACGCGCTCGAGTTAAATGGGGGATCTGTCCCGAGCCAAAAGCACGCTTCCGCTTGAACGCGGAACTAGATCATGAAAGACGGGACAGTGTCCCTTGAGTTGGACAAGAGGAGGTTGCACGAGGGAATCTGTCCCTTGCGCAGAGCGGTTCAGCCGCTTGGCATCAGGGACAACAGTGATTCGCGACCTAATTGGTCGAAGACACTGGTTGGTTCACGGTCCATTCGGGACCGCTGTCCGCAAGTGTTCGCAGTTCCAACTTTGAAAAAGTGACTTGAGGCATATAAAAAAGCGGCTGAACGTTTAGTGACATGCAACTTTTGGCTAAATTGGCAATTGAAGTTGCATTTTGAAACAACATGCAACAATGCGGGCATTCGATTGTCTTGAAAGCAAGCAAGAAGCAGCAATTGATGAGTGGCTCCAGATGTGAAGTGTTCGTCTTCACGATGAGCCATGCGCGCTCGCAAATGACGTAGCTACACTACCTCCTGCTGCTACCGGCGACTGCAGAGACGACGACATGAGCGACTTGAGCTCCGAGTACGACGGCGGGATCGCGAACACGGAGTCGCGCCACACGCCATTGCGTCTCGGTTTCGGCGTGCGCTTCGGCGTCTCGGGCTTCTTCAGAAGGGCTACTGGTACGAGTGCCGTTGCAGCAAATAGCTTGGCGGTCGCGGTCTGTGTATCAGCTGACGCGAGGTGTGCGAGTGTGAGCGGTTGATTGGTGGCGCCGTTATCGCCAATGGTGCATTGGCTGTCGATGATCAGCTCGGTCTGCTCGCCCAGAAGCGTCTTCAGCAGCGACCTCTTCCCGTCATGATCAGGCTCGACGTCGAGCTTCGGAGGCCCAATCCAGATCGCTGGTCGACGTAGCTTTGGGGCATCATCGTTGTCATGCGAGCAGGAATCCTCGTCGCTTGGTACGTGCTGTTGCTGTGCTGATGCTAGAGCAGGACGGAAGAGACTGCCTCGACGATGACGAGTCTTGCATGGGACAACGCGGATCGCGCCTCGACGTGCCGGCTTCATTGCGGCGTAGAATGCAATTGCCTGCTGGACAGACTGCTGACGCCACGTGTTGTGCGCATTTGCGGTCTGGTGACAGAGCGTCTGGGCGAGCTTGAAATGTCTCTGGGCTTGAGGAAGGTTGCCGCTCTGCACGCAGCACTCGCCCAGTTCGTATTGCGCCAAGCACTCCATCTGCGAGTCGCCGAGTGTCTGGCTCAGCTGCAGCATTTCGCGGAATTCGCTCTGTGCAAGCTCAAGCTCGTCCATGCGCATGAACGCCTGTCCGACGTGGTGGTGGCAGCGCACTTCGTACTCGGCGTCTTTGGTCGTCATCGCGACTTGAAGACTCTCTTGGTGCAGCTGCAGCGCGTCGTTGTGCTCTGGTGTCAGTATGAGCAGCGATCTCGCGTAGGCGTCATTGCAGAACATCTCGAAGCGCGACAATCCTGAGAATGACGCGTCAAGTCCGGCGCCAAGTTCCTTGGACAAGTCAAAGCACAGCTCTGCGTACAAGATCACATGTGGCATGGATGTGCACCGACGCCAGTTTGTCATTGTGAGAAGCACGCGGGTAAGCACCAGCAGCGTATCCCGAAGGAGCGTCACCGCTACAACCTGCTGCCGGTTACCAGTGCTACCTTCCTGACCCAAGAGGGAATCAAGATCCAGCTTTCGCCCAAGCGTGGAGAGAAAGCGTCGAACCGCTGGAGCGAGTGTCTGTCCGATCCATTTTCGCAGTGACCGATTCTCAACCAAGAGACGGAATCCTCCTGCTGGTCGAGAAATCGTCGGTGATGATGACACAGCGGCGATTGCCAGCATTTCCTGGACGCCTGTGTGATCCATGCCGAGTGCTGACGTCGTGAGTCTGTTTCCGAGCAGCTTCAATAGGAAACTGGTGGTATTGGTGAACGCCTTTTCGAGATCGTGAACTTCATCGCGCGCTGCACACTGGTGGTGGACGTTCTGGTGCATCATTTGCTCCAGCTTCTCCAACCACGAGGAAGAAACAATGGCTGTGAGAGTTTGAAGACCTGCTTCCAAGCTCTGGCGCAAGATCTCCTGATCTTCAGCATCGTCGTCAAGGTCCTCGGCTTCTTCTTCCTGTTGGTCTTGCTGCTGCTGCTCTTGGTTTGGGACGTCGAAGACTGACAACAGCTGCGGCGAAGACAATAGTGGTGGCGCTAAGCTCTCAAGTGGGAAATCTTTCGCGTCTACCGACAGTTGGTTCGAGAGTTTCAGGATGTCGAGGCGTTCTGGTGCAAACTGGAGCGCTAGAGTGATGTACTCGACCGCGTTGGATGTTCTTCCGAGACTGCGAGCACACTGAGCGGCGATGCAGTATGCGTCTGCGGACGCAGGGGCAAGCGCAATTGCTGCGAATGCGTCTTCGAGTGCTTTTTCGACGGCGTTGACAACTGGACCTTGGTCACTTTCTTCGTGGATGTCGTGCTCATCGCTTTCGTGCTCTTCCGGTTCGTCGCTTCCAGTGCTTCCCATCGAATCGTCACTGAAGAACGAAGCAGAAAGAAGCGTCAGGGCATCGTAGTCGACACATGCCAGAATCGATTGAGCCCGCTGACAGTGAAGCGACACGAGCTGCTGGCTTCGCTCTGAGTCGTGCTTCGGCGCATCCGACTTGGTATCTTTCGTTGGCAGCGGCTTGTTGCTGGCTTCCAGCTGCAGTTTTTGGATTTGTCTGGTGAAGTCGGCGAGCAAGTCGAGTTCAGGCTGAAAAGTTGCAAAGCTTGGCGTGCTCAACTCAGAGGACGGAAGCTTTTCATCGCGCTTTGAAAAAAGAAGACTGCAAACTGCAGCTGCTGCGGAGATTTGGTTGGCGTCACTGAAGTCGTTCTGCAGATACGCAGCGTAGCAGTCTTCGTCCATTGTGATGAGGATGGATGGATGGCTTGTGTTATGTTGTGTTGTTGCTGCTGCTATTGAGCTTGTTAAAGAATGAATAAGGACCAGGATTCAAGGAATGCAGTGACCCGCGAAGCAACCACCGGGGTACCCTGCACAGCCGAAGATTGAGTCGTGGATATTGTCGGAGATAGATAGAGTGGGATATTGTCAGCCTGGTGTTCTCCGCTGCAACGTCTCATGTCGTCAACAACTGCGTCAGCTCGAGAAGCATGGAAAGTCTAATTTCGTCGAGACGACTTGCCGGATCCCATCCAGAACAGCCACACAAGTCGACTCGAAACCACTTCTTTGTTGAGCCAATCTCCAGCAAAATTAGCCAAGTGACTGCGAATCCTGCAAGCTTCAAACGAGTCTATTTTCAGAATGATCCGTTTCAGATTGCAGATCTACTCATGATGGTGAGAAGCTCACTCGCATGGGATCCGTTTCAGCGGAAGGCAATCGATCATTCTCATCAATGCCTCTGAGTGAATGAATATGACAATCGAAATGTGGAGACTCGGGTGCTTTGTGGCCGACCGGTTGGAACCATTTGGACACCATTAGAGGAGCTCAACACCAGAGCCACTCTCCAACTCAAGGAGACGCCGATACCCCAGACAACAGCCATCTCCATAACCCGGCGTCAATGACTGAGTCCACAGGCTCTGTGGAATCACAGCGTAGCGTCGATGGCCGAACACCCTTCTCTGTGATACCTTGACTCGGAAAGTATGAAAATACAACACGAAGCTGGAGTGCAATATATATTTCGCTTGTGTTTGTGGTCAACGCACACATTCAAACACGTGCAAGTCACCGCCAATAACCATCCAGGCGAAAGTCGGCTTGGTAGTTCGAGGCTCAAGAGGACCTGGAGGTCCTGGACTGCAGTCACATTCGTTAAAAGCTCGTTCAGAGCATCATGTGGCGCTGTCCCCACTTCCAACAATGCCGTTGCGCGCTGTTTGGACTCGTTCCTCTTGGTGCACAGATCAAGGAGGTAGACGCTTCGTTTGATTTCTTCATCGTTCTTCTCTTCGTCGCTCAGCTCTCCGATCAGATCAGTTGAACGCTTGTTGGAGCCATCATCTCGAACAAGCGGATCAGTGTGAATGTGCACCAGAAGGAATTCCAGCAAGTGGAAGTGCCGTTTTCCAGCGGCTGCAAAAAGGAGCTTGAACCACTATGGATGGCCAGACAAACCACCGCACTGCCACCATGGATTCTCGGGCGTACGTACGTCGGATTTTGAGCAGACAGTTGAGGGATAATACGAAACATTGAGGCCAACAACACAACTCAGGCAAAATTGAATGTACTCGTTGTACTTCTTTGTTGTCAGGGGCATAATCGTTAGTTGTTGTCGCTACGCTTGAGCCATAGCTCGAGCATCTGGTGGCTCTCCGGGTACGCCTCGTGGGAACCTTTGTACGGCCCGGGCTCCAGTCCGATCTTGGCGTAGAAGTCCACGAGGAACCCTTTCTCGCACTCGGCACGAATCACGTGGAGACCTAATACCACAGCTTCTTGTTTAAGGAACTGCAGTAGCTGGAAGCCGATGCCTTGACGCTGGAACTCGGGTTTCACGTTGATACCAGCCAGGTACATCTGACCGATGGTGTCATTGTCGAGCTTTGGGAAGTAGTCCGGGTACCCGAGTCCGACCAGCACGCGTCCAGCGAGCTCCCCGGTCTCTGGAAGCTCAGCGACGAACACGCGGAGCTTCTTGTCGCTCCAGTCGACTTGATGCACAGCTCTGGAGAAGAACTCGTGCAGTTGTTCGGACTCACCCAGGTGCGGGATGTCGCTCTCTTGAAGCACTCGGATCACGACGACTGGAGTACTGGTGGTGGTCACAGGAGCCTTGAGGTCACGAGGCGCACGGGCGCTTGGAACCTCAGTAGGTGCTGCCATAGTTTGATGATCGAAAGGAGAAGAGTTCGGAAGGAGGAAAACTGAAGAATGTGGCCACATTAGTGCAGCCAAGAGCGTGACTTTCTCACTTTCAACCGATGTCGCTCCTGCCTGGTCGGAATGAGTGTAAAAAGGTGCAAAGGTACATGCATTCTCGCCTTTCGTTTTTCAAACGTCAGTTCAACTTTGACGAGGCAAATGAATGACTCCAATTGATCTGAATGAAGGCTACGGATTGACTGACTGACGCCTCCATCCACAGCTGCTGCGAGACCCTTCGTTGGAGGTCACACACAGTTGATCTTGTTGGAACTCTCGAAGGCTGGATGCGCAAGGGAGGGGTAATACTACTTGATGCCTGTTGCAGCCCTTGCAGCACAACAAACGAGTACAGTCATACCTCTCATTAGTGACCGCCGTTCAAATGTAATAGCTTTATTATTTGATCGCGATATTTTGAAAAACTGTATTGTGATCATCCACTTTTGGCGCGCAAATCACAGTCAAAACGCAAAGAGAAGAGCGCCAAACACACACAAGATGACGAAGACGACGACACGCGTTCGACTAACACGCAGTCGGTTACAAAGAGTACCGTTGGTGGGACACGGGGATCATTGATGAAGATTTCTGTGAGCTTGTCCAAAGCATGGAAAAGATCCGCCTCAGTGCTCCTTCCATCCGGCAGCTGGCTGTAACACAAACCAAACTTTACTGTCTCCAGTAATACTTTTCAAAATAAAAACCCTTCATTAGTGATGAAAATGATCAGATTTTTGCCTAGTCACTAATGAGAGGCATGACTGTACTACGTAGAAATTGCAGCTAGCCCTCTATTTGGTTGCCACAACGAATCGGTTGTGTGAACCCATTGGTCGATGCGAAGAGCCCTTGAAAGTAAAAGCACATCCACGCAAGCTCCCGTCTTGCTTTCATTGCAACCACGCATAGAAAAAAAAGCGTACTCGCAACGGATCAAGTATTTGTTTCCATAAATCTTAGTCCCTTAGCAGCGAGATGAAACGAGAAAATATAACAAACCAGAAAAAATACCTGCGGACTTAAGGAGAAAATGTGTTTATTGAGACCAACCTGCGACTCGCTCTGATTTAGAGAGCAACACGAACAAACACGAGCGCGTCGTGAGCAGATCGTGTCCATGATCTCGCTCGGCATGGTCTGGATCTGCGGCCCAGCGCTCGAGAAGCTCTTGGTGGGCGTGCTGAACCTTGCAAACCTCGTGCAGTTGCTCTCTGCTATCCTGGAGCTCGCAGACAAGGACGCGATCGCGGAGTTCTGTGCCTCGGAAGGTGCGCAAATGGTGTTTCGAGAGGGCATTGAGAAAATGCTCGAGAGTTTCGACATTGAGCCGCTGGAGTTTGCGAACATGCTCAAGGACGCTGTGCTGTTGAGGCACCCAGAGTTTGCTACTTCTGCTGCGACGTGTGATTGTGGCAGCCAAGTGGAGATGTCGACCTTTGGAGCCGAGTGCTGTCGGCAATCTCGAGTACCAGGTATACAAAATCCGATATAGGTATCGCGATGTGCTATAGCTCATTATTACCGCCACTTTTTACCAACTGATGACAGCTATCTGTCTGCTCTGCTTGTTGTACATAGTCTAGTACGAGCCTTAGTGAGAATATGTTGGCGAGAAGGAGAACACGCTCCGCATGTGCTAATTTGTCTACAAGCACGAGTTGACGAGGAAACTGGTGCGAGGGCCAGTGACTGGCAACAGGACTGAAGCAAGTGGAGTGGCCAAGCTGAAGCTCACAGAGTTGGTGCTCTACACGAGAGAGTTTGTGGGTGCTGCTCTGGTGAAGAAGCAAACATTCCTGATCCTCAAGACGAACTTTGAGCAAGAGCTATGCATTCTCAAGCCGACGAATCAGCATTAGATCAGTGGAGGATTCACCACAGCACAAGAGAGGGAGCTGCATGGGCTCTATCTCGAAAATGGTGGTGGCCAAGAGAAAATCACGATTAAATCTACCAACAGCCAGTCGTCCACAAAAACTGCCAGTCTACCTGAAGTCACAACAGCAAGGTACAGTTAGATAAAGCTCAACAGGAGCTTTCCGAACGCTTGAGCCGCGCAGATCGGCAACAGAGGAAGCAGATCGAGCGTAGCTGCGCGCCGATCCTCCAGCAGCTCTCCATCGTCCACGGCGACCTCACAAACATCGAAATTCTTTAGATGGTGACAGTGCCACCAGAGCTACTATCCAAGTTCTCCTACACAATCAACTTCTTCAAGGCCAACATGATCAAGTGGACACGTGTTTCCATGGCGCCGTCCGCCAGCACCATGAAGCTTGCTGTCGCGGTCATGAAACTCGCTGAATTGGAGAGACTGGTGCGCGGTCTGCTCGACCACGAAGCCACAATTGAATTCGACCTCGCTCTTCTCAAGCGTGGTGGTGGTGGTAATACTGCTGGCGGTGTTCGAGTCGTGGTCCAGTCGCGCAAGTTCGATCTCGCTGTGCAACTGTGCTTGCGTATGATCGGCTCTGGCGCGCTTGTCGTTGCTTCTATGGACCTGAATGAGCTGACCGTCAAGCTGGTCTTCGAAGTGTGTGAAGCATACGATGAAGGATTGTTCGTGAGAGCCAAGAGTGAAGAAACCATTGTGAATGTCCTCGCAATCGTCTCTGGTCTTCACTCTAAAGGACACACTGCGCTCAATGTGGCAGTAGAGAAGCATCTCTTCCACCTGATGGAACTGCTGCTAGTTCACGTGCAAATGGATTCACCGGCTCGAGATAATGAAGAGATCAAGCGTCCGATTGATCTGATCGGCAAGCTGAGTGGGGAAGAGATCAAGGACAAAGAGGTCAAGCGGGTCCTCGCGCTTTCAGACCAGCGCACGAGAACGAGCGAATCCCCGCAAGGCACGAACGCTGTCCAGGTAGCAGTTCTTTATGAAGGCGCTGGAGCGATCTCGGATCAGTTCTGTATCGAACAAATAAGCAGCGGTCCCCCGGTTGGATCACCACCACACTTCTTCAGCGAGAGCCTCGGTGAAGAAGAAGGGCCGACAGCCGCTACTGTGGTCTCGTACTACGACATCGGTAACAACGAAGCATACGTGAACCGTTGGCTGGCCGAACACGGATACTATGACTCATTCTGGGCCTAACCCGAGCATGGAAATACGACGATGGAGAAACTTGCGGAGGAATGCGACTTCAAAGCACAGAAATTCGAAGAGTTCCTGATTTCCTACGCGATCTAGTAGGTCCACGTTCGAGCTTGTCCATGAGGGCGAGAGTGAAGAATCCACGAGGGACACCGCCATTTCGAGGGCAACCGCTTTGAAAAGATCCAAACTGCTGGAGAGCCTCGCTTCCACTACGGTAGAGTTCACCAAGTTGCGAACTCCCATGCCTGCGATCCTGTCGTGAACGGCAAACACTCGGTTGAAAATCGAGAAACAGCAGCGCTTGATCACGTCCTTTTATTTGTGATCCGCGCTCGCTAGATGGTCGTAGAACGAATCGCGGACGCTCTTCAGCTTGCGGAACCTTGCGCTCGTCGCTGGTGTACTACTGGTAGTCGACTGCACCGCGCTCGCTCATGTGGTCGCTCTGCCCAACGATTTCGCTGAGAGCTTCCAATAATGCGTGGCGCGGTAACTTCCTTCTTCAGGATCCAGTGCGCGAAATCTACGCTCCTGGGAGATGGTGTAGCAGCCAGCGATCTTGCCGAGAAGCAAACAACGCAGCACTTGGCAGAAATTGGCGGTGATCTCCATATATCCGCTCGAGCATTTGTGGATACCGCATACTCTCCTGGGAACAACTGGAGCTCGACGAGTTTCGTCTCTGGAACATTAACTTCTTCATTCACTGGACCGCGCACGACTCGTCCTGTGAACTCGTGCTTGTACACGAACTGGAAACCGCAGTGTCTCACCGACGAGCTCTCCAATGAGCCTGTAGCCTCGCCGTTGACACACCACACTACAATAAACACACGTAAAAAGACACAATGGGAGCCTCGAATAAAATCATCATGGAGCTTGATTGAGAGAAAGCAACGCGTGCGTACATCGGATGTTGAAGACTCGGTACGTGAGGTCCTCAGCCACGTTCACTAGGCTCGTCTCGGCTTCGGTGGGGACTGCTGCTACAGCACGACGCTCGGGATTCTGCGGCGGCGTGGTAGTTTCACGCCTCCGACGAACTCGCTCGGATTGAAGCCCACGCTCACGAACCTTTGTTCAACTCGCGCACTAAGAGCGGCATTAATGGAGTATGAACCGAAACACTAGAGTTGGCATTCTTCCTTCTCGTCGGCATTCCAACTGGGAAAGAAATAGTGGAGGAAACTCGACAGCCCCAAGACTCTGAGCAGAAAGGTGAGAACCATGTCGACCATAGAACAGCAAATCGGATTATGAGAGGTGGGCAAAGCAAAGTTAGTTTTGATTTCAAGCGAGTGACCGAGTGGTAGAGTCGACGAGTACAAGGACGCCGATCAGCTGGAGACTATGAAGGTCCACACGCGGATCTGAGCTCTTCGGCATGTGGTTGTCGACTCACATTTGCCTCGAAGGAGAGAAAACAACAGAGTAAGTCGTGAGGTGTCCAGGTTGGTAGAGAATTTGCCAAATGAAATTCAACCACACTGAAATGAACACTGTCATCGTCCTCTCCTAATTTATGGCAGCTGGCGCTAATTCCCTAATCAGGGGAGTATAAATTCCTAAAAACAGTTCTCACTTTCTCCAAAGATACGCCAATCAAACGCTTCATTCTCTCTATTAGATACGGTATATATTGAACAGTTTCAAAAAAGAAATCATTCTCACTTGAAAACAGTATGCTTCAAATCTTCAGCATTTTTGAAACGGTTTTATCTGAGCGCATCCCTCAATCAAAAACCTCTCATTCAGGATATTCAAGCCTATCAAACAGCATGTACACTTGACAACCTTGCTGCAACTTTCTTTTGGTGGACCAGTCCAGTCAGTCCTGACCGCCATCGTGAATCAGTCAGTACGCGAGCAGCTACAAGCAGGAACAGGGCAATCCAAGGACGTGGGAGAAGCTGCCAGCCCAGCACTCTCGACGGCACTCGCGCTTTCGCCAGCAGATCCGCACTCACACTCACACACGCTCTCCGCTCGCGCCCCCCTGCCGTGTCTCCCACTTCACAAGCCGCAGACTGATTGACTGATTGACTCACTGGGTTGAGTTGCTTTGATTGATCTGACTATTGACACATATACACAGCAACTTTGCGCAATGGAGAACTTCCAGAAGGTCGAAAAGATCGGTGAGGGCACGTACGGCATTGTGTACAAGGCGAAGGACCTGGCGAATGGCGGGCGCATGGTCGCGCTCAAGAAGATCCGGCTCGAGGCCGACGACGAGGGCGTGCCGTCCACGGCGATGCGCGAGATCTCGCTGCTCAAGGAGCTCTCGTCGCACCCGAACGTTGTGTACCTCTACGACGTGATCCACCAGCAGAACAAGCTATACCTGGTATTTGAATTTGTGGACCAGGACTTGAAGAAGTGTCTCGAGAAGACCCCGCACCGCATGGAGATGCTGCAAATCAAGAGTTTTCTGTACCAGCTACTCGCCGGCATCGCGTTCTGCCACGCAAACCGCGTGCTGCACCGCGACCTCAAGCCGCAGAATCTGCTGATCGACCAGTACGGCAACCTCAAGCTCGCGGATTTCGGGCTCGCGCGCGCGTTTGGCATCCCGATCCGCAGCTACACGCACGAAGTGGTGACGCTCTGGTACCGTGCGCCGGAGATCCTGCTCGGCGCCAAGCACTACTCGACGCCTGTGGATGCCTGGTCGATCGGCTGCATCTTCGTGGAAATGGTCAACAAGCAGCCGCTGTTTCCTGGAGACTCGGAGATCGACGAGCTCTTCCGCATCTTCAGAGTGCTTGGCACCCCGGACGAAGGCAACTGGCCGGGCGTCTCGAGCCTACCGGACTACAAGACCAGCTTCCCGAAATGGCGCGCGCAGCCGCTGTCCAAGATTGTACCGCAACTGGACCACGTGGGCATCGACCTGTTGTCGCGCATGCTCGTGTACGAGCCAAGTCGCCGCATTTCCGCGCGTGCCGCGATGTCGCACCCGTGGTTTGACGACCTCCATCAACAGTACGCTGCATTCCGCGGCGCCAACAACCAGAACCACTAAGCTGTGGAAATGGGTGGTTTGTTTATCACGGAGTGGGGTGCAACAACCGAACAGACATATGCAAGAGCAGCGACAGAAAAGTAAAATGAGAGAGAACAGAGATACACACACATACACACACACAAGACGCAAGAAGTAGCGATGAGGAGCAGCAGACTATCGAAACAGACACATCAGACCCCATAGACAGTCCTCAAAGAAGAGGCGTCCAAACCGCACCAGGACAACAGAAGCCGTCCAGCCTTCTCCCCCTGCCAACAAGTCGAGCTCCTGATCTAGCCTACAAGCGACACGAATGCCGAGACTGAGCCAGCCGGCGAGACGAACAAGCGCGCCGCATTCGTGTATCGAGACAGATTCGCGCAAGGTTCAAATGAGGGAATCTGTGCGTGCGGCGTGCCATCATTTATAAGAGGAGGCCCTCTCTTTAACCAAGCGCAGGAGTTGCCAGACAGACAACCACACCAGTGAAGCCCATAGTAACAAAACAACCTTTCGCCAGAGTTTATTTACCCAACTGTATTGGACACCATCAATGAGTGATATGTGCATGCGTGCAATGAAGATGATGACTGGCGGTGGTCGAATTCTTGAAATGAAGCAGGAGCCAACGCATGTTGCCTTTCATCTGACTCATTTACCCCTAATCGAGCAATTTGAGCCACCATTTGGTACAATATCTGGAAGAGTTGCAACATAGGGGTCACACTGGTGCTCAATTTTGCACAGTTGGAGATTTGGCCAAAATGGCGGGAAAGCGAGTAGCATCTGGAGGAAGAGGAGACGACGACAGTGACTATGATTCGGAGCAGGAGCGCGTCCAGCAGCGCAGCCGCAAGGCGCCCAAGAAGCAGCAGAAGGATCCTGCGCACAACGTGGTGGTGCGCAAAGCGTCCTCGCGCAGCAGCAGCAGTAGTGGCTCCAAGGCGGCGCCGTCGCGCGTCACGCCCGAGCAGATCATCGCGCACGCGGTCGCCGTCAGGAAGAAGAATCGATCAGCTCAGCAGCAACCTCTGAAGACAGAGCGCACCAGTAGCAGTGCGTACGCTGAGGTATATGAAGAGAAGCTGGTGGTGAAGGAAGAGAGAGAGGCGACAGAGCATCGTAGCGGCAACAGAAAGCGCCGAGCAGCCGAGGCGAATGATGAGCAGGAAGAAGCATTGAATGAAGAGGTCGAAGAAGACGAATACGAATACGATGAAGACGGACTAGAAGAAGAAGAGGAGGAGATCGCGGCGCCTGTGGTGTTCCAGTGCGGCACGTGCCGGTCGATCTTTGGCGACTCGTACTCGTTCGTGGGCTCGAACGCGGACCTGCTGCTCGTAACGCTGAGCGCCGTGACCAACATCACGACGACTAAGGAGCCGCAGACATCCAAGGAAGGTATGGACATGGGCAGCTCGTTCCAAGAACTACTCTGCAGCCAGTGCCAGACCGTGCTGGGCCGCAAGTACCTGACGACACCCATATTGCTGGACGCGATCCGCGGGCTCTACAGCTTCGCGACCACCACGATCGCCAGCTACCAGCTCGGGTATCCGCAATTGCAGTCACTGCACGCAGACAAACAGGATGACTCGACAGCAGGAGCCACCATATCCGTAGGAGCGAGCTTTGAAGACATGAAACGCGCGACGATCGCGTGCGACCAGGCCGTGAAGGCGCTCTCGGGCGACCGCCAGGAGCTGCTCAAGCTGCGCGAGGACATGACCAAAGTGCAGAACCTGCTGCTCGTCGTGGACGAGCGGCTGCATCAGCTAGAGGAGACTGAAGAGCCTGATTCCGAGGCAGAGCTGGACGAGAAGCTGCTAGTCAAGAGACGACGGTGAGATCGAGAGGCTCCTGGTACCCTCATATGTACATACATACATCCGTGCGTGCTTTTTGTTTTTATCATTTTTTTCCCCTTGTGTGTGTTCTTCTTTATCTACTGATCCGTAGCTGTTCCGTTCCGTCCTCGCTCGTCTTCACCAGCAGCCCATTCCACAAAGAGTAATGGACACATAGAGAAAGAAAGAGAGCAGGGCAAACACGGGATCTATACGTTTGGGATGCGTTTATTCCGCCTTCTGGGCTTCGAACGCGGCATTGATGGCGGCGATGCCCTGTGGCGGCTTGGCCTTGCGCATCTCACCAGGTCTGTAAGGAAAAGCAATCACAGACACATACGTCAGCGCAGTCAGCACAAGTTTGTCAATGTGTGCAATGATAGTGGAGAGAGAGAGGGACTACGCACCGATCGATGTATTCGATGACGGCCATTTCGGCGCCGTCACCCTGTCGGAAATCTGCTTTTAAGATACGCGTGTATCCACCCTGACGAGCTCTGCAAATACGCACAGACACACAAACACTCAATAAGCGCCAAACCCAATGTGTTGCAATAAGGACACAGAGAGCGGCGTGGACGTACTCGTAACGTGGCGCAAAGACGTCGAAGAGCTTGTCGACGGCCTCCGGGGTGCGCAGAATCGCCTGGGCACGCTTGCGCGCTGGCTCGTCGCCCTGCTTAGCGAGCGTCACGACCTGGTCCGCAACGCGGCGCAGCTCCTTGGCCTTCGGCAGTGTCGTGCGAATGCGCTCATGGGTGATCAGTTGGTTCACCATCGTTCTACATAGTCATACAAAAGCATATCAATCAGCTTTTTTTCCCCACAAGCGAGAGCTGTCCATGGCGCATCATAGCTCTACATGCAGCATAATAACGCCACAAAGAGCGGTATGAGCGCGTGAAGCATGAGATGGTCTATCGAGCAGAACGTACCGGAGCATCGCCCATCGGTGCTCCGACGTGCGGTTGAGCTTGCGGAAGGCCACGCCGTGCTTCATTTCTCCCCCTTCGCGCTTGTTCGGTTGATGCTCGTGCTGTCTTGGTCCTCTTGATCGAGCTTGACTGACCAGTGGTGGTTCGCTGTGACGAGCTACTTTCGCGCAACCTCCAAAAGCTTCATTCTAAATCCGCCACATTCGAGTCACATGAAAATGAAGTTTGTGCGACATTCGCGCAACCGATCAGGTTTGACGGAGCTATTCTTGGTGTTTCCCCTTTAATAACAATATCCTTTTTATTATTTATGCAATATTCTATTAATATTAAAAATTCTTCGTATTTTATTGACAAGTGGTTCTAAAAGTATACTTGCTAATAGAGGGAAAGGAACGAAACGACGTCGAAACGGACACCTCCGCATGAACCCAAATAATCTTCGAGCATTCTCATTCCAACTCCATTCCTGCTCTTACCCTCCGTCAAGCAGTCCACACGCAACTCCACGCAATATCTAGTACGCTCTGCTACAGTAACTGACCACCATCTCTTTCCACCCAAAACAGCAGCAGTCATGGGGAACGTGCAGCAACACATTGGCAAACGCACGACCGTCGGGTGCCACGAGGTCGAGATCGTCAAGTACCTGGGCGAGGGCGGCTCGTCCTTCATCTTCCTCGTCAAGGACGCTGTGTCCGCCACCGCTAAGCCCATGGTGCTCAAGCGTCTACTCGCGGAGAACGAAACGACGCTCGCGTGGATCCACAGCGAAGTGCGGCTGCACCAGCGGTTCAAGCACCCGCAGGTCGTCGAGTTCATCGCGTCACAGACGAATCGCACGAAAGGTTCGGAGCGCGAGGTGTTCATCTTGATGGAGTACTGTCCGTCAGGTCACTTGTACGATAACATGACGAAGATGGGCGAGAAGCGCTTCACTGAACGTGAGCTACTCCGTGTCTTCCGACAGCTCTGCGTGTACGTACACCCATCCACTGCCGTCAGACTATTGACATTTACAGCCGCATAACCCGTACTCACACTTGCTTTGGTATTTTCTATCAGACCGGTGGCGCTGCTGCACCAGCAAGACCCTCCGATCGCGCACCGCGACCTCAAGCTCGAGAACTTCCTCATGGCCAAGAACGGCACCTACAAGCTCTGCGACTTTGGCTCGTGCGTCGAAGGACCGCAGAGCCTCAAGACCAAGGAGGATCGCACGCGTGAGGTCGAGAACGTGCTCAAGCGCACAACGGCCATGTACCGGTCGCCTGAGCTCGCAGACGTCGAAGGCACGGCCATGTTTGGTTCGGGCGAGCTTACCGAGGCCGTTGACATCTGGGCCATGGGTTGCATCCTGTACACGATGGCTTTCTTCAAGCCGCCGTTCCCACCTGATGGACTGCGCACCGAGCGCTACACGATCCCCGAGGGCTCCAAGTACTCGGCGGACGTGCACGCGCTAATCAAGCGCATGCTCACAGCGGACGTCGAGATGCGCGCGATTCTTGATCATGTGATGGAGTGCATCGACGAGATGATGGAGAACCGTCCGATCCCGCCACTGCCACGCGGTGGGGCGACGTCGTCGCCGAAGAAGAAAGCAGTACCGAACAGCAGCAGCAGCAGTGACAAGAAGCCTGCAGCCGGGTCAGCACAGACGCGTGACAGTTCGTTTGGCTCGAGTGGCAAATTCAGTGGATCTACTGCCGCCACGAAGAAGACCACGGAAGCGAGGAAAGAGACCGTACCCGCGACCAAGCCCGCGATGGATCTGCTCGGCATGGACTTCAACCCGACCATTTCAGCGAAACCAACGGCTTCAGCCGATGGATTTGGCGTCTCCAGCACTGCTTCGTCGTCAGCCTGGAACACTGCACCAAATCCATCTGACGGATTTGCGAATTTCGCCAACTTCCCACCGCCAAGCTCCGCTTCAGCTTCCGTTTCAGCAGGAAGTTTCGCGGTTGCGATGACAGCTCCACTGGACGGCGGCAAGCGTATGGACGCGTTTGGATTCCCAGCGAGTCCAGTGAAGCAGCAGCAACAGCCGGTGTTCGGGTTTGCAACTCCCATGCCAGCGGCAACACCACCACCTGCTGCTCCAGTGGACCCATTCGCTGAGCTTGGTCCGATCAGATCGAGTCAAACGCCGCAGAACATGGTGATGGGAGGAGGAGGAGCGCCGCAAGGGTTCACGCAGGGGTTCCATCACCAGCCACAGCAGCAGCAGTTCTACAGACAGCAGCCTCAAGGGTTCTATCCTCCTCCTCCGCAGCAACAGCAGCAGCACCACCAAGCGCAAGGCTTTTACCAGCCACAACAACAGCAGCAGCAGCAGATGTGGGGAGCTCAGCAGCAGCAACCACAACAACCGTTTGGCGCAACGAACAATTTTAACAGCAACCGATTCTAACGACATCGACAGCAAAGCCAACAACGACACACGTGAGAAGCGCCTCACCCATAAAAGCAAACACGCAGCCTTCATTTCATTTTTCATCTTATGCGCGACATGCACGATAGCTTTGGTGGCTTTGATGGGATCAGCGCACCTTCCACACCGCAACAGTTTTAAATTCTAGCATTTGACAAAACGAAAACCAAGTCAAAGCCAAATGAGAAACAACCATAGTGGCATGAATACCTCTCAGTGTTCGCTCATTCTCACCTGCACAGCTTCTCCAACTGGAGAATTGGCGTGGCACTCAGAGCAAAAGCAGCCACACTGACTTACTGCTCTACATCGTGGCCGACACTTCAATCTCGACGTGGTGCGGCTTGTACGGTGCCGCACCGTCGTTCGGCGACAGCACGCGGTCGCGGTTGCTCTTGTCGCAGGCCACCGGCGTGCGCAGCTTGGCCGTGTACACGCACGTCGCCGGCTCGTCCACCGCGTAGAGCTCCACTGGTAGCGCACCACACTCCAGCGTCACCTTGATCGACCGCTGCGGGCCGTTCCAGCACTTGTCGCCGCCCGTGAACTCAATGAAGTCGTCGCCCTCCTTCACTTCCTGCATCGACCCCAAGCGCGTCGAACTTTGCTTCGCCTCGCCGTAAAAACAGACCGAGTACGTATACTCGCCAGACTGGGTCTCGTGACACTTATCCCGCAGCGAGTAAAAAACGCGGTCGGCGCCGTACTGTTTGCTCATGATCGCCTCTAGCGTACGCAGCTCGTTCTCTTCCTGCACCAGCTTCGTGTTTGTCTCCTGATGCTTTTCACGCGCCTGGACAGCCTCTGGACGCTGGTGGTCGTGGTACGCGTTGAGTTCTTCAAAGAGCAGCTTCACCGGTCGCTCCTCGACATCTGGCAGCTTCAGATCCGCGTCATCTTCCTCCACAATTGGCTCAGCTGCAGGTTCAGGTGTCGTCACTGGCGTCTCAGCACCCCCAACACCAGGAACCTCGTCCTCACCGGCTTCAGCTCTAGCAGCAGCGGCAGCCTCTTCCGCTTCTCTACGCATGCGCTCCTTCTCTTCTCGCCCCAGACGTCGCTCTTCGCGGAGCTTCTCGATTCGCTCGGTCTCCTTCTTGCGCTCTTCATCGCGAATGCGGAACGCCTCCTCCTGCTCTTCGATTGGCGACTGCGGCAACGGCGTCTCCAAAGTCGCACTGACAATGTCACGCTCACGCTTAATCAGAGCCAGCAGCTCGTCCTTGTTCTCAAGTCCTTTGCCGAGCTCCAAAATGACTAGACCGAGCTGTTCGTGCGAGAGCTCAAGGAGCCCGAGCTGCTTCATGAGGTCCTTCTTGTTCGCCTGGATCAGGTATACCCGCTCGTCGTTCTCGACTTTTTCCTCATGGTTCTTCATGGCCTCCTGCTGCTCCAGCATGACCTTGAAGGATGAAATGGATGCCTCGATCGCCGCTTTCTTGTCCTGGTCCTTCTGCCACGCGTCCGCGGACTCGGCTTCGATGGCCTTGCGGTCCGCTTCGCCGGCCTCCATGATCTTGATCACCACCGCCTTCTCGGTCTGGAATGTGTTCATGAGCGCCTTGCACGTCACAGGACAAGTCGCGCCACTTGCATACTCGTCCGAGCCATCGCAGCAATCTACAGAACACGTCACATCACATATCACACGAATGATGAGAACCTTTGCAATGCAATGGTAGCGCAGCGCGCGCGAGCCTAGCGCTGACACCATTTCATACCGCAGATCTGGTCGTCCACGCGGGATGTGGGCAGGTCCTGTGAGAAGAAACCCGCATTCGCGCAGTGGAAGACCGCGCTCGTGTGGGAGCACGCGGACGTGCCCGGCTCGTCGCTGCCGTCCTCGCAGTCGCAGTAGTTGTCGTTGATACGCGACACGTCAAATTTCTTTGCCCCACTGTCACACGAGAACTATCGAGAGTGCATTCGTTATCCAGCACACACATCAGCATCCCATCGTTATGGACACACACATCCAACTCGCACATGGGAATATTAGGGAGCGAGCGTACGTACGGAAGAGACGCTCGCGAGCTTGAGCTGCAGTGAGGGCGAGATGCCGCGCAGGTCGCTCAGTGGGGAGAGCGACGTTGCTGCTGCTGAATAGAGCGTCGTGGTCGTCGCCACCGCCACGGAGCCCACGAGCGACAGGAGCGCGCGCATCGTGCTTGTCTTTGGATCTTTCTACTGCAATCGCAAAATACGTGGCGCTTTCGAGAAAAAAACTCAATCTGGTTACTAGGTTACATGGTTATGGGATTACCAATTTACTTTTGTGTTGTACATACTGTGTACCACATTATTTTAGCAAAATATGCCCAAATATTAGATTATACACATTATACCAGGTACATTTTCTGGTTTTTCACCTTATTTTAGACCGTAATGTATAGCTGGATAAAACTATGTATAATGAGATCCTTGAAGTGTATATCCCACGTATATTCTCTTTTGAAAGAGCTGGGGAAACCAAGTGCGGGGCTGCAGAGAAAGTCAGTTCCTCGTTTCCACCTTCCAATCAGCTACGTTACGCTCGCCACGGACTCAAGTGATGATGACGAGGGAGGGCCAAAGGTGGATGGATAGATGGATATGTGCGAACGCACGCGAATACGCGAATGAGAGACATGCCGAGGCGACGGACGGACGGACACATCGCTGCTGAGCCAGCGTGGATGCGCTGCTACCGTACGTGGCCGGCTGGAGGATGCCACTCCTCTCCGCCATGTCGCTGGTTGGTCTCGCTAACGGAGACGGATGATGAATGAATGAGTGAATGAGTGAATGTGTGGAGGAAGCCCATGGAAATCGACTGGCGGGCGTGCATTGGACATGGGATCTATCGGAGTTCTATGGATGGGATCGGATGTGAATATGAAGGAATGGTCAAGTATTGGGTTGAGTTTGAATGGAAATGGATTGTGCGGTTGAGAGCCTCCAAGGTTGTTTTGGATTGTGGGGGTTTATATATCTACCTTCTAGAACTAGTTTACTATTGTTACATGCCTTGGTGCTCTTCTTCTTCTCTTGGGCGTTTATATCATATCACTACCTTCTCGCTTACTTTCTTAATAATGCCTCACCAAATAGAATTCTGTTCCTTTCTCTTGTCTGCTATATGTCTGTTTGCGATTGCGTTGGCTGTGTGTGTGTGTGCTAGTTGTCTTGGTGCGCTTACAGGTTGAGTGACCATGAGGAGACAGCGGCTGGGCTGCTGGCGCCTCGTGTGCTGCGGCTGGTGGAGCTCGCAGGCGACGAGTGACCGCAGCATTCGCCGTGACACACTGGAGAGGTTTTTCTCATGTCTTCATCGTCTTCGGCCTGGTCTTCGTCACTGAACAACAGAGTCTCGAGGATATGAAGGTCCTGCGGGTCGAAGAGCGTTGATGACTGTGGGTTCGACGATGCGTTCTCGCGGTGAAGCGCCAGTGGCATGAGGTCGATCTCCAGGTCATCTTCCACCTTGATGAGACTGCTGTGGCGGCGGTGGCCGTTGTGGCTGTTGTGGCGGTGCTCGTCGTTCTCGTTGTCCTCGTCCTTGACGCGCTTCTGGTACGGACTGCTGTTACCAGAGACCGAGGATGGCGCGCTCCGGGAGCCTCCGCCATTGCGCTGCTGCTCACGCTGCGCCATGCGCTTGAGCACGCGGCGGCGGTGGTCGAGACGCATCTGGTTGCGGTTGGCCTTCTCGCGGTGCACGGCGCAGAACTTGTGCAGCCCACCGCTCTTCTTGTTCGTGCGCGTGTTCTCGCAGCGCTTGCTCGAGTACTGGCAGCGCAGCTCTTCCGGCACAAACGACGACGACGCGGACATCGCAAACGACGCCGCGGCGACTGGGGACGTCAGGTGCATCTGTGTGAAGTAGTGCGCGCCAGCGCCGAACTGCGTCTGCGTCTGCGGCTGGTACTGGTGCTGATGTGGGGCTGGGAACATGACGGCCGGGTACATCATCGAGGTCATGTCGGACTGCGTTGTTGCTGCTGTGATGGTGGTGGTCGAAGTTGGAATGGTGGAGCTGGTCGAGCTCGCTGTGGCAGGCGGAATGGTATCTGATCCGCGAGGAGTGATGGTCTGTGGCTGCTCTCTTGTTGCTCTGTAAGAGACGTGCGCAGTCGATGGCAAATTGGATAATGAGCTGTTGCGCTGGCCGAGCGCGTGTGTGACTGTGACCAAGGCGCTCTTTTGTGCTGCGGCCGTGCGTGTACAGAGACAGAGACACCACCGGCCATCCGATTTTTGCTGTTGCTGTTGTTGATGAGCGAGCGAATGCACACAGTAAGTACAGTTGCTTTCCTCGTACAGTACGATATGCGTCGCTGATGAGGCTGAGAAATATTTTGGAATTTAGCCATTTTAGATTTAAGCTCGGTGGACATTTGATGATGATGCCTGTCTCGTTTCGATTCGTTGACATGAGGGCGGAGCAGAAAAATCCATAAAAATATAAGCAGTACAGTGAGTGAGATGCATTTATAGAGGTGAAAATCCACATGGAGGCGATAGAAAGTGGGTATGTCGATGCCGTTCCTGGAAGCGTTTATAAAGTTGTACAGGTTTGTTTACTTGATCTATCCAGATAATAAAAAATATGAAGGGATCAAGCAAGGACAATCACTCACACCAACTCGCCCGCGGTACATTAATGAACGCAACAACAATTTCAGAAAAATGGATAATGGGAGCGAGCTTGTCTTTGGTGGAGCTCTTCGTGGACGATGGATGGCGTGTGTCTTTGTCATTGTTCATTCAACCAGGCTGGTTCGAGTCAACTGTGGGACGAGTGCGTGTATGTGTATGCGTGTGTGCGATGCTGATAGCTGGCGCGCTTGTGTATGCGCGTACACGGTTGTCCTTTCGCTTTTTCTGAAAACATACCCAGGTATGTTTAACGGGTTGGAGAACCGGGACGAAAGAGAACTTCCACCCCGAAACAAAATACTCAGGGGTTAATGAATGATACAGATGCAACACTAGCAGCTGGACAATAGCACGCGCGTGATTCCGTAAATTTTATATCGGATTAAGAGAAATGCTACGAGCGTGATACAAAAGCTTGGCAAGAGCTGGGCTAAATAAACCTTTTGCGTGAGACTAAAACTTTAGATGGCAGCACTCCTTAAATTCACACTAGCAGATGACGATTTTTGCATGAATGCCCGCCCGGCACTTGATTTTCAGTACTGATGAGTGGACAATACATGCTGGGCTGGCATCAAAATAGAAAACAAAACGGCTTGGAAAGATCCTTTGGATCACCTTGCTGCTCACCGTCTTCAGTCGTGAGGACTTCAATCATAAACGGCCGAGGCGAAGTGATCAATGTATACTGTCATACCGACGAGTCAACGATGACTAGTGGCTTCAATGAGATACGAGAACCAGAACACCTTGAGCAGTACACATCGAGATACACGCAACGTATCGCAATACTACGTCTACGCTTGCCATTATATGCGAATGCAAGGTGGACAAAGTTCCACGTCGCCGCGAGCTTGTAAATCCTGAAAAGTCCCGCAATCGTTTACTTATTTCAATTGCGATGACTTCAATGGATCAGTTAATGGAGGCAGTTTACATACCAAGCATGTGGATAGTCCTTGCTGCGACACTTTCATAAATTGAGTTGTACAGGTTATCCAAGCAATTTAAACGCGATTTATCCGTATCCCTACAAAATTAAATGACGTGTCGCACAATTTAGAGGTAAATCTTGATAGAATGTTTCTGATTTTTCGCAAAAAATCTGCAACATTTATTAATTTAAAAAGTGTGTGCGTCAACAAAATGAGACAAGACAGATTGTCATGATGATTAGCTCATCGTATTGGCTAAGTACAACACTGAAAGAGCTCTGTCAGAGCCGAAACACATTCACTCACTCTCATTCACTCCTTCTTCCCTGTCCTTCTTCTTGCACGCACCACCTGCTCATTTCTTCCTTCTCCCATTCTCCCCATTCTCCCCATTCTCCCCATTCTTCCTGCTGCTTGCACAGTGTGCGTGACGTGGCGCCAGGCCGCAAAGTTTGACGCAAGCACGTTCTTGTGGCTGACCGATCCAGCAAGACAAGCAGCAGCTTTTGAGGGATTTCGAAGGTTGAAGTGCTTTTTGAAAATCGTTCTCTCTTTGTAACCCGGTAACATAACCCCGAGAGCGCGAGAATTCTAAATTTTGTAGCTTGTTTGGTCAGTTTGTTCCCCCCCTCAGCCTCAGCTCACCTGCGTTTTTTGTTCTCCCAGTCTTCCTCTCGCTCGCACTTCCGGAATGAATTCGATTAATCGCGTGCGTCCGTCGCATCACCTTGTCCGTTTGCATCAGCAGATTACACAAGAGCTAAAGGAGGATCGAGGCAGCCGCCCTCGGCCTCTCTCTACCATACAAACCCCAAGTGAAAACGCGGCTTTCTTGAACTGGACGTCGGTCATTTATCCCCCCAAATCATTTTACTTCACTCTTTTTGCACGTTTGAAGAGTTTTGAACGAATCCCAAAGGGCCGAGCGGTGGACTAAATGCCTCATCAACTGATGAGCTGCTGATCACTGCTGATCAGCAAGATACGCTCGTACTGGACAGATAGGGGAGCATAGAGGTCGAACGGACGGACGGACGGAAGGACGGACAATCAAATGATGAATTGCCAAATCAGCTATCGCAGCTCTCCTTCGAAAATCAATTCAGTCAGGCTTTTCGTCATTTTCTCGAGTATATGTTTTTGACACGCAGCAGCATTGAAGAGCGTTGACGAGCTTCGAATGCCATTTCTATGCTGTTGATTTCGACTCGATCGGCAACGGGGCGACCAGTCATACACACACACAAATACAAATACTCTCAGAGTACACACAATCAATGCGTCTGGACAATCATCACCCCTCTCGCTTTATCCATCGGCCTTACACACGAGTGATTGCCTTCACAAAAAGTATCAGTCAGTCAAGACTCGTCGTGCATTCGAAGACGCTCTCCATACACGCCACCAAAGCGCTACTTACGCCCTCTCTCTCCATGTGTGGGTCGCGGCCGCCAGTGCTTTTACTTATGCGTACCGCGTACGCTCGCCCTAGAGTTCAGCAGAGCGAGAGGGCACAACAGCAAACAACCCAAAAAGTGCTCTCGGTGCCGTTATTCCATTGACGTGCGCTTGACATCTGCGCTCCGTACCTATTCGAGTTTGAACTCGAGTGTTGCACTTACCCATGTAGTGTATCCGTTTTGGTCGATGATCGATTGACGCCCGCGGCAAGATCGTTGATCTCCGCGGGGTCTTCGTTGCTCAATGGAGTCTGGGGTCGTCGCTTCTGGCTCTCATGGTTTATCTTCCAATAGTGAAGCGCTCTCGACATCTAATAGAGGGGGATGGATGAGAGACCACCACTCTGAAAAAGTAGGTACCGCAGCTGAAAGGGCACATTCCCGACTCATTTCTTCGTCTGTCCATTTGGCGCCGTTACGGTATCTTTCGTAACCGCGAGGGACTGGCTTCCTCGGCCTTGATTGACTGGCTGTGCGTGGCTTTGGGCAAGTCTCTTGCTTGGCCGACTGAAGAAGGAGGAGTTCGCTTCAAAAGGTGTCCGGATAAACCAAATATCAGAGCTGTTGGAGCTCCTCGTCTGGGATAGTTGACAGATCGGCCACCGCGATCTTTCCAAAAACGTTATACTATTATGAGCATGAGCATGGGCAACTAGCACATCGTACTGCATCGCAGTTCAATACAGTTTGAGAGTTCTGGGATTTTCGAAAGAGTGCTGTCGTTCTTTAGGACACCGACACTTGCTGAATGGATCTCCAACTGCTGCATCATGCTTTACCGTTTCACAATAAACGTCTTCACGACGAAAGCAGGACAGCCTGCATGATTACACCTGGTTTTGGGTTGGCTTTCGTAGCCAGCAAGTCAGTCACCGAATCATCCACGTACGCGGCCTGTCGAGGGGACCATCCATCGCTACCGCCTCAAGCTGCGGCTACTTCTCAGTTGATTGATCGATCGATCGCCACTGGAGCGGACTGACCACATGGGCTCATAGAGAGATGGAGCACGCGAGCGAGCAACTTACCTATTTGCGCTTGTTATTTGTCAGGTGGTGACGATAGAGCGCTCCTCACGAGCGCATGTTGCAACAAGTTCAATTACACGGTTTGCTGCGTTTCAGGAGTGCACAGCAGTGATGTGTCAGTACAGTTATTTTTTGTTGTCGGATCCCCTTGGTATCCTCGATATCCGAATGTGATAACGCGCATCAATTGTTGTGGAAGCGAACATGCGAACATGCGCACAACGGCGAGCAGCTGGTTTGGACTTCAACAAGTGGTTTCGCAAACGCACTCGGTCTCTTCCACTTTTCCACACATCAGGCAGACGTCATTTCATCAGGGCATCATCAATCTTCTCTCTCTGTGTGTGATTCTTCACCGACGACGTTTGGTCGGTTGCTCCTCCGACAAATGAACTCTAATAATGAGCGAAGAGCGGATCTTCATGCCATCATTGCTGCTGCGCGAGAAGGCGCGAAAGCCGCAGAGCCAAAAGGAAGTGGCGACCGATATAACCGGATAGAAATGCCACTTCTTGATTTCTTGACTTCTTCTTTATGCACACAACCAGCGCGAACAAACAAACAAGAAGACCACAGACGAGAAAGGCGATAATGCAATGAAGGCTTTCACTTCATCTCTCTGCTATAGCTAATGTGCTCTATGTCACCACTTGACTGCGCTTTGCAAAACTGGACTTTTCGCCAGAAGCGTTGCGTTGGACTTTCATTTGTTTTCATCCTTCTTGGCCTTGTCTGTTTGAGTCAGCCCGTCAGTTGGCGGGCATTTGCCAAACCGAGCCGTCATCTCTCCATGTCGGCGCGAATCTCTCCTTCGGCGCGTGTGGAGATGATCCATTGCTTCCAGCGAAGAAAAATGCAAGACCTAAAGGTATGCAAAGGAAGAAGGGGGACCCGTTGCATGCAGACGAGAGCGCTGCGTTTTTTTATCGAGACTCATGATTCTTGAAGCTTCGATGCGAGTGTACTCTGTCTGTCTGCTCTGTCTGTCATTCGCTGTCATTCGCTGTTTGCAGCGTGTGTGTAATAGCAGGCGTGGACGACCTTTGTGATGGATCTGCTTTGCATTTAGACAGTCCGAAATCGAAGCGATCAGCTCGCTCATCAAGATGCCGTCGGCGCGGAACATAAATCCACATACCTGCAGGAATCAACAGCAGAAAATTGGTGGATACCTTGATGCAGTGCAATGTTGCGTGTGCCACGCTACTTCAGGCAAGCGCTTACCTTGATGCTGAAGGCTGATGTTGATGCTGAACCGCTGACGTCACACGCACGGTCGCTGTTGCGTACTTTGCGATCGTTGTTGCGCTGGGCTGTATTACGTGCATTGCACCCATTATGGACGGCTGTGAATGCTGATGCTGAAGCCTAATAGACACTCATGGTTGTTTTGCTCTGCTGTATGCGTGTCTCGCGCTGTGTTGTTATATGCGTACGTATCACGTTGCACTGGCCTCCCAATATCACTAGCACGCCACGTTTGTTCAGCGTGCTTTGTGGACGCTGGGGGGCTAAAGGAGCACCTTGAAGCCAGAGCTTCTTCCTCTAATAGGAATAATGGCTTCTTCCTGTAGTCGTCACAAACCCATCCTGTTAGAGTTCATTTGAGACACTCAGCTCATTCGTTCTCAAGGTGCATGAACCGCAACGACAACGGCGGCTGCATCAACCGGAGCTTTCGATACAGTAGACGCCGCAAAACCTAATGTTTCATCCCTTTCCATGACAATGTTTCGTGGCTGCAACGTCTCAGTGGCATCTACGACCATATTGGGAGAAGAGGATCCTGCGACTGCTGAAACAGAATGCTCTGGCGAGAAGTGCACTCAGGAAGCCACCGTATTATTATGTGTCTCTATTGTGTGCGAATGCACGCATAATGCAGTTGCCGATGAACCAATTGTCTGTAATCTCCCATGTTTCTTCAGGCACAACTTGGTAGAGAAGACGAACAACACTTCAAAATTCTCTCAACCCACTGAAATAGTGGCTGATTTTCTAAAAAATTCTAGCTTATGTCATTAAATGAATACATCTTGTAAAAGTGACATTGAAGGTGACAAAGAACCCAATAGGTCTTCTATTCAGGTTGGGTTTACTAATAAAGTAAATCAAAGTAGGGGCTACTAATAAAGTGATATGCATGGCAGACTGACCACTGAAATGTTGTCTTGGATCACTCACTGACATGTCACTCGGTCCTATCCATTCGTTTCAACGTGGCTAATGTCCAAATCAAATCGAATCAAATCAACCGACAGCGTCTTGCTCCTCTCGTTCCATACAAACAATGAATACAAGCGGATGCTCTGTCTCCATTTTTGTCTGCTCTTGATGGTCCGCCCTGCCATAGAAGTTCTCGCACTTGACGAGCATTCCTCCCTCAAAGTCTGAGTTTGAAGGTATCGCAGAGTATGTAAACGGAAGAGAAGATCCGAGATGACATGCTGTAGAATTAGTATTTCATTCATATCAACCCTTTTTCATAAAAAAATCGTTGAACTCAAAACTCATATACATAGCTCACTTCGAATGGCTACCTATTAACAATTAATGTGCTTTGTCGTTTCAAAATCTGGGGGGAGACGGCGCTCGAGTACCCGATGTCTCAGCACTTTCACTTCGTACGTGGTTGCTCCGAAAGCACCCTTTCAAATATAAATATATCCTTGCAACACGTGTTACATGTTGACGTCAATGGGGTGGAAGAGCGCGTCGTCGCTCATGTCGACATCGTCCGAGTTGTTGAGCAGCAGGAGCTCCAGGAGTTTGAGGTCTTCCTCGGAGAAGTCGCTCCCGCACGGGGAGCGGAACGGTTCGAACTTGAACTCGCTAACCGGGTCCTGACGGTCTGTGGCGCCCGCCGCGACCGAGTCGAGGTACTGCTGCTTGGCGTCGAGCATCTTCTGGCGCATGAGCTTGCGGCGCTCCTGCATGCGCTGCTGATTGATGTTGGCCTTCTTGCGGTGTAGATCGCAGAGCTTGTGCAGGTCGCCGTTGTCCTTGACCGCGCGGTGGTGCGGACAGTTCTTGCTCGAGTAGAGACAGCGCACCTCTTCAGGAAGCGCGTAGATCGCTTCAAGGGTCGCAGCCGATGGGGAGGAAGCCATTGTCATTCAGTTGGTTGGTTGGTGGGATGGATGGGGGATAGATAGCAGCGGGTAGAGCTGATTGGGTATGGTGCTTTGCCGTAGTGGTGGAAAGTTGAAGAGTGACTGGCTGAATGGCTAACGCCTGCGGCACTTGAGGTCGGGATCAGGAGGAGAGAGACAAACTGCACCGTGCTGACTACAGCATGTGACAACGTATCCATCCATGTGATCCGACCTGTCACCACTCTATTCTTATATCGCCAGACATGGGAGCTCTTTTCGTTTTCTAATATTTTGTTTCGATAAAAAATTTCGGCGTCTTTATATAGAGTTTTGTATTGGATTTTCGGTCCAAGTGGTGAAAATTAAGTGGATTCTCTGACGCGCCCATCCCCTTTACACGTGATCACCAAATAATTGGAGCGAGCCACTTGACTTGCGTTCAGTATGCTCGGAGTATTAACTTAGAGAATCGGACGCTAAATGATACTTCAGCGTCCCACTGTGCACTGGACCCATTTGGCGGTCCCTTCAAGCCTCACTTGGCTCCACTTGATGCACAAAGCGGGGCTCGCTTTGCGACATGGGACGCCTACAAAATTGACACGCATGCGCATTGGTTGGGTCCCAGTGCTCGTTCAGATATAGATATACGACACGTTGAGACAGCAAGTGACGAGGCGCCCGGGCCATCCGTTTCGTGAGCTTCAAGTCGGAAAAGATCTGACTCTAAACTGACGAAGAGCTACACTCACGCAGCCTTGAAGATCCATTCTCGTAGAGACTGATAGTGAAATGAGGAATGAGTAAGCGGATATGATAAAATGGGCTTCAAAATACACACAATGGAGACGAGGAGCTAACACAAACTCGGTGTGCAGAGCCATCTCGCGAGAAAGCGCGCATCTAGCAAAAATTTGATATCCGTGAATGCGAACGCAGATATAGTGTATGAACTTGCGAGTTGAATGTGTGTAGAAGGGCCTTGGTTATGCCGAGCTAGACTGAGAAGTGAATGAGGAACCAGTGTAGCTTGCTTGGATACTCTGATCCCAGATATACATGTGATAACTGAGCTCGAAAATGCTGGCAGTGCATGTGTACGTCCAGGGCTGCCCAAGGAGAATATGAAGGGCTGTGGGATACTAAATTGCAAACTATGTGCGATATTGGAGCACGGCTGTGTAGAGCACTCAAATGTCAGCGACGCCCTCCCGATGTACAATCCGTGAGGTATCAAGCGAATGCATATATATGCGTATGTGCTCAATTCTCAGCCAACTTAACAGCAATCAATGTTTGGGCTGCTAAGAGCCATTGACTTTTCGGTTGCGCCTTTCCCCAGTCGTCTTGGATTTTCGATCGTTTTTTCTATCTTTCATGACAGAGAACAAGGTTTCAGAACAATTGCTGACTGTATTACTATGTGATCCAACAAACATGGACGACCAACAGAGAGAAGCAGCAACATGTTGCCCTTGATTGTCTAGATCCTATCGCTAGTTTGGCACTGCTACTAGTGCTATAATTCGCGCCTCACGCCATTTGCATAGACGTACACCTTGGAGACTGCATCCGCATCTTGCACTACGCTCTGTTGCCTGGGTGACGTCGCTGGAGTGGAGCCGAGCAGCAGCGCTTCCAGTATGATCAAGTCGTGGACCGGAAGATCGCCGCATGGACTTGTGAAGGGCTCCAAAACTGTCCACATGCCGACACTTTTGTCGTTGTGCAAGTCGAGACTAGGGAGATTAATCGTGCCAGTCGCTGCGCAGCCCAGTCCATCTGTTTCAGTACGCGGTGAGGACGCAGTCATCGACGACGAAGCGAGCCACTCAGACTGCTTCATTCGGAGCTTGCGCCGCTGGTGCACGCGCTGCTGGTTGAGGTTGGCTCGGCGGCGGTGGTACTCGCAGAGCTTGTGGCGCTCGCCGTTGAGCTTCACCGCGCGCTGGTTGGGGCATTGCTTGCTCCGGTAGCAGCATCGGAGCCCCGGGTTCACCTCTGACTGGTCGTTACCATCCGGAACCTGTTGCTGCTGGTGTGAGTGTGATGATGAGGAATCTCGGGAGTCGGAGCTGAACGCTGAACTTGGCCGAGGCCGCTTGCAGGATGACGAGGATGGCGGAATGTGCTCTCGCGTCATGATGGTAACGCGCGCTGTGTGAGTGAGGCACATACACCTGACTGCTCTAATCTTCGAATGGCGTGGTGGCGCTTGCGCTGATGAACAGTCCAAATGAAAGTTAAGTGAACGGTTGGGCGCTCACTGGGACGGTGCAGCGCGAGAGCGATTCATAAATACTCCCAAAAGCACGCGAGAAATCTGCGGCTCGTAGCCACACGTGGTGCCGCTTGACTGAGACCCCTCCACTTCACTCGGAAGAAAAATATCGATCGTTTTCGATTGAAATGGGCAGAAAGTGCAGGTTCGTGGGTGGACCATCACTCCTGCTCACAAAATCGATAAGGTCAGGGTCAAAGCATTCACCTCGGATGTATAAATTTAGAGAGACTTGCACGGTAAGGCGATGGTTCAGCTTTGTAGCTCTTGGAACGTGTGGCTCTGAGCGCTCGGAAGACTCTAAAAAGGGTCTGACCCTTTAGAGTATTGGAGTACCGATCATAGAGGGATGACGCTGGCAGCGCTTTGCAGCACGGATATCAGCGTTAACAGACGTGCTTATGCTTTAACTCACAGATACGAAGCAATCGTTGACCAGTCGGTCGGCTCTGGCATATTTGGGCCACATCATCATTCTGATGCGGCGGCAGTCTCATCGATCAATCTTGCGGTCTTTCCTTCTGCAATCTTATATGTCTTCTTCCGCTAGATGACGCCCATAATCTAACTCGTCAAAACGTAGCTGATTGCGGCGCCGCTACGGATGTCATGCAGACTCAAGAGGCAGCTGGTCATAGGATTAATCATACCAGTTTTCACTATCACCTCGGATCTCAGGCATTCATACCTGGATTTGGATTGGTATAATAGCGAGCGCTTTTTTCACATCAGTATCCAGGTATCTACGAAATAATTATGAAGACTGAAGCCAAGCAAAGAGATGGTTCCAGATCCAAACTCTTCAAAATCGCGTTCGTAATTTTACCAGCATCACAAAGAAACTCACTTTGTGGTGATGGATACAGCGTTGCAGCCATTTTTCTGTAGCTTCACATGCTCATCATCTCCATCACTTGTGCTCTCTCTTCTGTGTCAATTTTGTTGTGAGGCATTCGTCTACCGCAATGGATCACAATCGCACTCTTTGGAATACTCTTTTTGAAAAAACTGTACCCAACTGAACCGATTTTCATCATCGGTTGTTTGCTTGCACATCACTTGAGACAAGAAGAAATGAACCTGAGAATGGATTTTCTGAAGCTGAAGTGAAGGTCAGAGAATGACAGACAGGTGAACGAAGCGAGTTCTGAGTCAGGCAGGATGTGAGGCACTCCGAGCCCCTCTGAGTAAACGCCAGTGAGTCAACTGATACGAACGATTGGCCTTGGTTTGAGCGATTACTGTGCAGGTTGCACATTGGAATGAGCAGCTCAGCTCCGTTCGCCCAGTCTGATATATTGACGAACTGAAAGGCTGAAGTGTGGACATGTCAGCCAAGTCACTCACTCCAACTCGGACAATGGAGCTTTGTCCTCGCAGCGCATGAGATCGATTGTCACTACCAAAAAGATATTCCCTTAGATTAAAAATCAGCTAATAATTTGAATAAAACCATACAAAACTACCCGAATAGCTACCTACCTACCTGTCTGCCTATTTCCTATGCCAAAGCTATCCCCATCGTTATCAAATAATATGAAAACCCATAGACACGCTGCAGTCTGCCTACACGCCCATTCGATCCGTGCAGTTGTAGTTCATCGACTGATACTCTCGCTGGGATTTGGGAGCGGCGTTGTCGCCGTCGGTGTAGTTGTCCGATAGGAATAGCTCCAAGAGCTCGAGGTCCGAGAGTGGCAAGTCGCCACAGGGACTTGGGCTTGGCTCACACTCGAACTCGAGCTCAATATCGCTCAAGTGCTCCTCATCGAGGCTACCACGATACTGGCTTTGCTGCTCATCGAGCTGGCGGAGCTTGCGGCGCTGGTGCACGCGCTGCTGGTTGAGGTTGGCTCGGCGGCGGTGGTACTCGCAGAGCTTGTGGAAGTCTCCGTTCAACTTGGTGGCGCGCACGCTGTTGCAGGGCTTGCTGCGGTAGGAGCACTTGATCGTCTGGGGGAGGAGACGACCTGGCGTTGCAAAGTCAATCATTGAGTTCATAGGCCAGCAGATGGGGTGCTCGAAGCTGGTTTGGTGTTTGTGTGTTTGGTGGAAAGTTGATCAATGAGGCCATGTATCACAATGTGAAGCGGCGCGAACTGCAACGAGTCTCAAAATGGCCCATTTGACGAGAAGATCCGCGCGTGTTATGCTGTCCACACGCTGGTGAGAGCGTCGCGAATAAGACTCACACACACACGCAGTCAGGCTCCAGGGCCACAAATTTATCAACCCCTCTGGCTCTCCATTTCTGAACCCTTGGAAAGAAAAATCCCACTCTCTCTCCAGACTCTTTACTATTATAGTGATACGCTTTTTCGCTGGCTCACAAACGCAAGAAAATCAATATAAAATTTATGATGGGTACATAATATCAATTTTGAAGGTTCGAGCGCTCTGAGCCACACGCTTCGTTCGAGAGTGGGACAGTAAGATGTGTGTGCGCGAAGGGGTCGATTGGCAATATTTCCATCCACTTTGCCATGGAAGATGCCCTGGAGCCACGAAAAATGATTCATCCAAAACGGGATCTACTGCTGACCAGCAGAGCGCATTGCGGGACTTGATCATTCATGCGTTCGTTGGCACGGGGCGCTACGGCACTAACACACCGTCGCAGATTTTCTATTGATACCATTTAACGTACCGGCGGAGGGTCTGGTGTGGTGGATGGAGGGGCGCAATAGCAATTCGATTCATCGATGGATTGATCGGATGGGATCACGCAGTGAAGAGTTGTAGGGATGGTATTCAGGCATCCAAACTGTGGAGTGGATGCATTGCTCAATTTGTGGTGCGTTGGCCTTGCCAACACGAACTTGGATCGACGTTCGCAAAGTCCTTCAGTGGCTCTCTCTCCTCTTCTAGCACAAGGTTAGTTGACTGTCAAGATGCTGTAGGCGGCCTAACCGGGCTCTTGCGAGTTGATTGCTGATCTACCTCGTCCACAATCTCCATCCGATATGGACATGACGCCGTGACAGCAGTTGACCAGCAGCAGAGAACTCACGTTTATGGCGCATGCGAACAAGGAGCGGTCGTTCAAGTTTTCGTCGGTGGTGCCTCTCGCGGCGCCAGCCATTGACTTCTCAGCAAGTGGTGATCGCCATCCTGGGGCTGAGCAAGAACACTGCCAACCAACCAACACGCAGGTGGGGGAGGTGACCATCCGCCCACACAATAGATGCTGCAACGCTACCCTATACTGCTTTGTTCGTCTCTACTCGGTCAGGTTGA
Organism: Globisporangium cylindrosporum; assembly: GCA_038050675.1. Lineage (NCBI taxonomy): Eukaryota > Oomycota > Peronosporomycetes > Pythiales > Pythiaceae > Globisporangium > Globisporangium cylindrosporum. The sequence continues at coordinate 590 of JALBZD010000125.1, read as the reverse complement.
TTGATTGATTGTGTGTGTATTACTGTATGCACTGACTCAGTGCACCTCTCTCGCTTCGTCTACTGACTTGATACAATGAACTATTCGTTCTCGTGCGACAAGCCCAGAGGCGGAAATGATTTCACCCACCCACCTCTCGTCTCGTCTTGTCTCGTGTGGTTGCTAGAAGCAAGCAACGCCTGAAACAACTCTTCAATGGAGACGAACGCGCGCAATACAGAAGATCAACTGGCTGGTTGGAGCGTGACGCTCGCAATTGGCGAGTCTCAACACACAACAAGACCAGGTGTCTGCATTATATAGCTGAGGTCGCTGTGTATCTACAAGAATGTACAACAGGGAAGCATTTGAAGGTAAAACATTTTCGTTCAATAATAATAAATACTGACACAAACCATTGTGCAATCTTACGACACCAAGAGAGCCAAATCAATGAGCCCATATTGGAACTCTGGCTGGGAGTTGACGATGGTGGTGGACACCTCGCTAGCGTTGTCTGAGAGCAAAAGTTCAAGCAGTTTCAGGTCGGGGAGAGGCAAGTCGCCGCACGGTCGCAGACTCGGCTCGCACTCGAGCTCGAGCTCGAAGTC